>JAJLXW010000606.1:219305-233837 GCA_030571515.1 Monosporozyma aquatica
AAGAGGATGGAACTACATCGTCTAATAAATCCATATGGGAAAATATTATTTCTGCAATTAGAATCTTTGGTTATTTAGATAAAAATATCGTTAAAGAATTAATTAATAATACATATACACAAAGAGTAGAAGAAGGAGATATGATTGTATTGAACGATAATTTAGGTTTAATTGTCGTTCTGGAAGGTTCTTTCCAAGTGTATCATAAGATCTCATCCACAGAGGAGCAATCTTCTTCCTCTTCCTCCCCCTCATATCCTGATATGGAATCTTTATTATCCATATCATTAAATGAAGATGACGATCCATTAAATATGGAATATATTTGGTTGAAAGATGGCTTAGGTAAATTTCAACTATTAAATATTATTAAAAGGGGTAATCCATTATCTTCTCTGATTGACATTTTAAAATTATTTACTTTAAATTTACAACCTTCTACATCCAGCGATGGCACTACAAATGTTTCACCACCACCAACATTAATTGCTAGAGCATCTACTCCATCTACCATCGCAGTGATCCCATCCATCTCTTTTAATCAATTACTATTTAAATACCCTAAAGCCGCATCCCATTTAATTCAAACAATTTTAAATCGTTTATATCATGTCAATTTCCAAATCACACATTCTTATTTGGGGTTGACTAATGAATTATTCCAAATTGAAAAAAATTTAAATAAGAATCATAATTATAAATTACCATTTTATTTGATTAAAAATGTCATTCAAAAATTTAATTCACCAACAAATGAACGCCAATCATCTGTACCTATCACCTCAAACCCTTATCCTTCTGGTGAAAAATGGGTTATCCCAACCTTGACATCATCGCCTCCCATTGTAGATCCTCCACGTAGTTCAACTAATTGTAATATCTCTCCCAAGAATAATAGTCATTATCCACAGTTTCATCCCATTTATTTTGAAGATGATAATAATAATAATAATAATAACAATAACAATACAAGAAGCAAAAGTAATGAAGAAAACTCCGATTTAGACAATTTAGAAGAATATGATGATTCTATATTGAAATTGACTTTAGTGGATATCATTTTTAAATTTTGGGGTATTAATAAAGATAATTTTGTTCTAAAACCATATAACAATAATAATAATGATATGATAGACCCATATAAGACTAGATCTTCCTCAATGGTGACATTCCCTATAGGCTCCTATAATAACACCCCAATCCCATCCAACACTGAATTGAAAATCTTACCTAAATCTATTGCCATTTCAAAGAGAAATCATAGAAGGAATGGCAATAATACAGATGAAAATGATTCAGATTCTACTTCTTCCTCTTCACCATCATCTTCTCGCGAATCACCATTACCAGATATCTCTAGACAGCTAACTTTAAAAAAATCATTAGATTATCGAACTGCAAAGAATGATTTTGCACAATGTCTTGATATAAAATATTATCCACAGGGAACCACTATCGTGAAACAAAATTCAGATAGTTTAGGGCTATTTTACGTCATCTCTGGCGGAATTGACGTCACAATCTCTCCACTTCCAGAAAAAAACGAAGGAAAACCATCTAAATCGAAAGAATACCTTATTTATTCAGTAAAAGCTGGTGGGATAGCTGGTTATTTATCGTCCTTAGTAGGATATAGATCATTCGTCAATTTAATTGCTCATGGTGATTGTTATGTAGCATTTATCTCGAACGAAATGTTGGAAATTCTGTATGAAAAATATTATTCTATTAACCTTAAGATTGCTGAATCGTTGAGTAATAACTTATCTTTGAAATTATGGAAATTGGACCATGCTTTGGAATGGGTTCATATTAATGCATCAAAAACTTTATTCCATCAAGGGGAACAGGCTAATGGAATTTATGTCATATTAAATGGTAGATTAAGACAATATCAGACTGTTACCAATACAAGAGATGATTCTACTAATAATGGGAAAAATACTATGACTCGAATTATTGGGGAATTAGCCCAAGGAGAAAGTTTTGGCGAAGTTGAAGTGTTAACTGCAATGAATAGAACCTCAACGATTGTTGCAGTGAGAGACACAGAATTAGCCAGATTACCAAGATCCCTTTTTGAATTATTGGCTACAGAACATCCATCCATTGTTATCAGGGTTTCTCGAATGGTAGTAAAGAAATTATTGGACCTTAACCAGAGTAGTGCTAGCGGGATCTCATCCTCAGTCTCCACTGTCGCAACAATGACATCCCCCTTGACATCATCCTTAATTGGTATCGGAGATAAATATGACTTAAACTTATCGTCGCCAGCAAAAAGCAATACAGCTCATCATCATTCTTATTCAACACCTTCAAGATTATCCTCTCAATTAAACTCAGGTAATGTTACATATAGGACAATTACAATCCTACCAATTACAAATGGACTTCCAGTTGAGGCATTTGCTATGAGATTGGTTAATGCCTTTAAACAAGTAGGCAAGAATACAATTGGTTTGACCCAAAGAACGACATTACTACACTTAGGTAGACATGCTTTTGATAAATTATCAAAGTTGAAACAAAGTGGATATTTTGCTGATTTAGAACATACATATAATGTCGTTGTATATATCGCAGATACGGCAGTCAACTCCTCCTGGACAAAAACTTGTATTGATCAAGGTGACTGTATTCTTTTGTTGGCAGATGCTAATTCGAACTGTAAAGTCGGTGAATACGAGGATTTATTATTGAGATCAAAGACATCCGCAAGAACCGAATTGATTCTCCTACATGGCGAGAGATATGTGGAGCCGGGGTTGACCCATAAATGGCTATGTAATAGACCTTGGGTCGATTCCCATCACCATATTCAATTCGAGATCAATATGATGGCAAGAGGATCATCCAAGAATGGACCTTTATTAGGTACTAGTGGGGTATCTCTCCTGGATAGAATTACTCAGACCGAATTAGGTAGGAGAACTTATAATATTTCAAAATTACTTCCAGATTCGATAAAAAATACTGTCGGCAATGTTTCTTCAAAATTCATGAGGCGTAAGAGGCATGTATATAACCCTATTCATGCCCACAAAAGTGATTTTCTACGTTTGGCGAGATTATTATCTGGTCAAGCTATTGGTTTAGTCTTAGGTGGTGGTGGAGCCAGAGGTATTAGTCATTTAGGAGTATTACAAGCATTAGAAGAACAGGGGATTCCTGTCGATATCATAGGAGGTACATCGATTGGATCATTTATTGGTGGGATATATGCAAAGGATTATGATGTGGTCCCAATTTATGGTCGTATTAAGAAATTCGCTGGTAGGATTTCATCCTTATGGAGAATGCTATCAGATTTAACTTGGCCTGTGACATCGTATACTACGGGACATGAGTTTAATCGTGGGGTGTGGAAAACATTTGGTGATACTAGAATAGAAGATTTCTGGATCCAATATTATTGTAATTCAACAAATATCACAGAATCGGTACAAGAAATTCATTCATTTGGCTATGCTTGGAGATATATTAGAGCTTCCATGAGTTTAGCTGGGTTGCTTCCACCCTTAGAAGAAAATGGTTCTATGTTGCTAGATGGTGGTTATGTGGATAATCTTCCAGTGGATGAAATGAAGGCTCGTGGTTGCAAGACCGTGTTTGCTATTGATGTTGGATCAGTGGATGACAAGACTCCGATGAATTATGGTGATTCATTAAATGGATTTTGGATAGTTTTCAACAGATGGAATCCATTTTCATCACACCCAAATATCCCTAATATGGCGGAAATCCAGATGCGGTTAGGTTATGTGGCATCTGTTAATGCATTACAAAGGGCAAAACATACACCTGGTGTGATATATGCAAGACCACCAATTGATGACTATAATACATTAGATTTTGCAAAATTCGAAGAGATTTATCAAGTTGGTGTCCATTATGGCAGATTATTCATCCAGGACTTAATAGAAAATGGTAATATGCCATATATCCCTGGTTCCAAAGAAATAACAGAACAAAATAAAGATCCGGCATCTTTATTATATAGACGTAATAGTATGTAAAAAAAAACAAGATACTATTCAATGTCGTTTATCTATTCTTTTTATATCTGTTTATTTTTCAGTTTATAGAATAATTAATCTTTTTATGAATATAAAATATTTGCTTAATGCTATTTATGCTTCCACTTTTGGAACAGTTAAAGCCCTTTTATTTAGTTTGTTCATATCAGTATCGTCACTCTCCTCTTTAAATACTCTTTTGTTTCTTTTCACATCGCCTGTGGTTGTTGCTCCCGCAGTAGACCCCACCTCTTTAGAGAATAATATACCTTGAGCCCATCCAGCAAAGGGTCCCCATTTCGCGGTTAATTTCCTTCTTATAAAATCCAATTCTGGATTTATTTTCTTCTTCGTGATGGGTAGGTTACGTTGACTATAGGCATTTTTAATTTCAGTAACTTCAGCTTTTGATGCTACAACATGGTAATCTCTCTTAGCAAAACGAGCCACATGAACATCTACTGGCACAATATCGTCAATATGCAGACCCATTAAACAGACACAATCAGCCACTTTGGGACCTACGCCACTATACCTCATAATATGTTCTCTAATCTCTTCATATGTGGGCAGTTTAGCAAAATGACCCAATACCTCTTGATCACTTGATAAGCTAAATACTTTTTGATCCTGTTGCATTAATTTTGCTGTTTCAATCAGATATTTAGCTCTGTACCCAAACCCTAGATCTCGTAACTCTTCCTCCGTGGCCTTGTCTGTGAGTTGTTTACTGTTGGGGAAAGAATAAAAAGTGGTTCCATTGAAAGTATCAATCTTCTCACCATATTGAGTGCAAAGACTATGACACATCTTTGTGATTCTACTAATATTATTGTTACTCGAACATATAAATGAACACAATGTTTCCCATGGTTCTTGTGATAATATTCTTATCCCCTGAGTGGATACCATCTTGAAATTAGGATCATTCTGTTTCCACATCTTATGATGGGAAGCTAGATTCACTTCTAATCTGAAATACTGCTTTAAATGATTCTCCACACTTTGTAGATCCCATGAAGGGTGTCTGAAGGTAAATTCAATAAACTTACCCTCTGGTGGTTGTCTTAATATGACAATTCCATATTTGTCATACCCAGGGATAAGCATGGAGTTCATATACCAATCATTCTTCTCATCCCAAATCCACCTAAATGCCTGTCCAGCTTGCAGCACATTTTTCAATTTCAAATCCTCTGGTTCCACTATAATCTTGTTAAATTCCACCATCCTACACTTTCTTGTTGAATAAACCCAATAGAATATCCAACACTTACTCCCTTCCCTGCTGCTCCAAACGGTTCGAGCTGTTATTAAAACTCTAGAGTTTCACTAAAATTTCAGCTCATCACCAAAATCTCGATTTTTTATTTTTGATCTGAAAAGTTTTGCAAAATTTCAGACGCGTCAAGATTTCGAGATTTCTATATAATTTGAATCTGACCTGAAACTGCTTGGAGTGAGTGAATATAGTCATCGTCAAGAGACCAAGGTTTGGTGAAATATACATATCTGCATTGGCGAAAGCAGATCTGCTAGGTAGATACCACTTATTTTACTTTCATTTTTGAGTCCAATATTTTTATTGTCAGTTGAAGACGTTACTGGGCCAATCCTCCAATGACATATGCATGCAACGTTTGAGACTCATAACTAATTTATTAAAGACTACTACACGAATATCTAAATACACCAGATATAGTATTAGTACGCAGTTTTCACCGTCTATATTGAACAGAGATAACTTCAAGATGACACAAAAGAGACCTTTATATGATGGGACTGGATTATTTACCAAGAAGTCGAAGCTCTCAGCCAGAGATATAGAAGAAATGCTATCTGATTCAGATAGCGACTGGGAATTTACTATGAACAAAGATACTGATAATAATACTAATAGTAATTATAAGGGGGGACAACCGGGGAATAAGGTTATGGCCAGACCCGCACAGAGGAAGCCAGATCAAATTGTGGATTTTGATAATAAGAAGGTACTTGATCGATTGCCTCTGTTGCAATTGAACAAAAAAACCACCCCCCATGCTCACCCTTTATCAAAACTTCCTAATGTGAGTCAACATAGTCATGGCTCCTCAGATTCGGGATCGCCGACGAAACCAATCAGTATCAGTGATGAAGAAATCACTGATAAAAATGTTTATCTGGATAAAAGTAATGCCGATATCCATGAAAGTGAACTAGATACTGATTTGGAACATGCTGAAGTAGTTACCGGCTCCCCATTACAATCTACTACTGCCGCTACTACCACGGCTCCAAGTATAACAGAAGAAAATAATAAAGACATAAATGATTCATTTGAGTCTGTGGAAAATACAGGAGATCTTCCAGATATAACCAATGAGGAGGTTAGTCTTGAAATAATGCATACTCAAAAGAAATCTGAATGGGGTGGGAAGATCTCTTTACAAACACAAATAATACCATTCAATGACCCTGATGGCCATTCAATTAAATTACCAGCAAATACAAGGATCAAAGTTCCAATATTTTTATCCAAAGAACAAGAACATATTATAGAGTTAGCTAAGGATGGTTACAACATCTTTTACACTGGTTCTGCTGGGACAGGTAAATCGGTGCTATTACGGGAAATGATAAAAGTATTGAAAAGAAAATATGGGTTTGATCATGTAGCAGTTACAGCATCAACTGGGTTGGCCGCTTGTAACATTGGTGGTGTTACTGTACATTCCTTTGCTGGGATCGGGTTAGGCCAAGGTGATCCAGATAAATTGTATAAGAAAGTGAGAAGATCAAAGAAGCATCTCCATAGGTGGGAAAAGATAAGTGCTTTGGTTATCGATGAAATATCTATGTTGGATGGTGAATTATTGGATAAATTAGATTATATTGCCAGAAAGATTAGAAAGAATCATCGTCCATTTGGTGGGATCCAAGTAGTATTCTGTGGTGATTTCTTTCAGTTGCCACCAGTATCCAAGAACCCAGAGAAACCAATGCAATTTGCCTTTGATTCTAAATCGTGGAAGGAAGGGATTAAATGTACGATTATGCTACAAAAAGTTTCCAGACAACAAGGTGATACTAAGTTTATAGATATGTTAAATAAAATGAGATTGGGGCAAATTGATGATGAAACTGAACTTGAATTCAAGAAATTAAATAGACCTTTGCCTGATGATGATATTATACCTGCAGAATTATACAGTACAAGAAACGAAGTGGATAGAGCCAATTCAATCAGGTTAAACAAATTGCCAGGTAAAGTACATAATTTTAATGCCATTGATGGTGGGTCACTGGATGATAAGGAGTTGAAGGAAAAATTATTACAAAATTTCTTAGCACCAAAACATCTTCAATTGAAAGTTGGTGCCCAAGTGATGATGATTAAAAATGTAGATGCCACTCTGGTTAACGGTTCTCTGGGTAAAATCATTGATTTTATTGATAGAGATACATATATGTTTTACGAAACCATGAACAAGAACCCAGAATTAACTGTGGGCCAATTGGAAGCCATTAAAAAAGATCCAGCAACTCTAAAGGATTTGTATAATGAGGAAAATGAAGTTGGTGATGATGATGGTAAGGTTAGACAAAAATTGGTTAAAGATTCATATTGTAAATATGAACCTGAAGAATCTCATACACCATTAAGTGAAAGTATCTTTGATTTCTTGAAAGATGAGACTAGCGACCATAAAGAATCTCGACAAAATATAAATAGGAAAAAGGCTCTCTTAAGAGAATTACATTCGAGTTCCAAACAGAGGAAGTTACCTTTGGTAAGGTTTAAAACATCAGATATGGCTACAAGAACAGTATTAGTAGAGCCAGAGGATTGGGCTATTGAGGATGAAAATGGGAAGCAATTGGTTTCAAGAGTACAGATTCCACTAATGTTAGCATGGTCTTTATCAATCCACAAATCACAAGGTCAAACCTTACCTCGTGTTAAAGTTGATTTAAGGAGAGTCTTTGAAAAGGGACAAGCGTATGTGGCATTATCTCGTGCTGTATCCAGAGAGGGTTTACAAGTTTTAAATTTTAACAAGCTTCGAGTTGGTGCTCATGAAAAGGTGATTGATTTCTATAAGACTTTGGTCTCTGCAGAGAATGCCATTCAAGAGGTGAAAAGTCGTAGTAACACCCTAGGTGATGGAGATATGGGTGAAGATCTAGAGGAGCGTCGAAATAAAGGAAGTAACAGGTTTCAACATAAACTGGAATATGCTCCACCACTACAACAGATCTTGAGCCGCAAGAGATCGACTTCTACCAGACTCAGTCGAAGTGCCAGCCCTGCCAAAGATTCTGGAGGCATAACTAATTTGTTAGTCAAAAGTTTTGAAAAGAAATAGATATAGAAAAAAAATAGCAGGCTAATACACGCATATGCATACTTTTTTCTGCAATGTTGGAGCTGCAATTATATATGGATAGATAGATTGCCCTTGTATGTATTCCCACTCTTATGATATTCTTTATTATGTGACACAGCTATCTTAACATTCTTTTTTATTTTATTTTCAGCTTAGTGAAATATTCTGATGTTTAAAAGTAAGTGTTGAAAAATATTTAGATATGGAGATCTCAATATGCAAAACTCTATATACCAACTCTGAAATATAAGTGACAAGTTAGGTGTATCCTCAGTATTATTATAAGAGAATGAGTTCTACAGATATTTCCACAAAACAAGTGAGAAATAAAGTACTTTATAGCGAACTTGACGTTCCTTATAATAAATATCTCGACATATTGAATAAAGTGACACGATTCACTCACAAAGTGCTCAATGGGACTATAAATGAACATGATGAGGATGAAGTGAATATGCTTTCCGTTGAGTGTGTTGATGAGATGCTTGAGACTGCTCAATTTCGATTCCTAACGTTACAGAACTCTCTAGAGAGTAAGAAAATATCATTTGAAAATTGGCAACAAAGCAATCTATCGTTATTAAATACTTTGGATGATAAAGCTAAGGAATCATTACCTAGTTTATTAAAATGTCGAGACCATCTAACGAATAAATTTGATAGATTGACCAGGATGTATAAAAATGTTGACACAATTAATAGAGAAATTGAACTCTTAAGTGATGGTAGAACCAGCATCAGCATAACCAAGGAACAGTGGGAAGATCAATTAGGTAAATCATTAACTGAACGTTTAATTAAAGAGAATTATTTAAGACGTGAGAATAATAATAATAATAATAATAATAATAAGGGAAGGATATTGGATGAGGATCCAAATAAGATTAAATATAGAGCCATCGATGATTTTAGTGTGGCACCAAAGGAATCACAAAGGGTAAATAAGACTTTAAAGGAGGACTTGAAGAAGTTAACAAGAGAATTAGATCACTATAAAGATCTATGGTTAAAGGATGCTGAGGTGTTTTTAAAAGTTACGGAATTATTCCAAGAAGAATTAAAGAAAAGACATATTAGTACTGGTGATGTTGGCATGAATATGGATGTAGCAGATGAGGAAGAAGAAGAAGATGTTGTAGATGAGATTGGAGAAGAAAACGATTTTGAAATGTATCATGGAAGGTCTCATGATTCATTACATAGTGAAGAAGATGGTGAAGGAGCAGATGTTCCAGACGAATATGAAGAGGAAGAAGACATGATAGGGGAAAATGAAGACGAAGAAGAAAGAGAAGCAGAAGCAGAAGAAGATGAAACGGTTCCAAACTCCGATGTTGATCCTGAGGCAGAACAGGAAGATCAAGAACAGGAGAATGTTGATGAAGATATAGAAATGCAAGATGAGACAAACGAGCCGTCTCTTCAGCCAGAGGCAAGTATCCAAAAGCCTGAAGATAAACAATCATATCCCTCCGATACTGATATATAGAGAATTTATAATATTGTTTTAACTTATTTGCATACTAATTTGTTCATAGTAATGTTTACCCATATTATGTTGACACTTTTCTACCATAATCAAGATGAAAAACAAATAGAAAAAAAAGAGAAACCGTTCTTATAGATAGTTTATTTTGCATTGTTAAATTAATAATAGTGTATATATGGATAAAGGAAGTATATAAAACATTAATTAACTAATTAGACATTTTAAACAGTTTCTAAGACTTCATCTTTGAAACCAGAAACCTTCTTACCCTTTTCTTCGGCAGAACCTTCACCGTGTAAAGCCATTAAAGCACCTAAATCGAATTTTGGTTGTTTTAATAACTTAACCTTTCTGATGTGAACGTTTTGTAATGGGAAGATATCTCTAGTAGCGTTTTCAATTTCCTTGTTAATAACTTCTGGAATTAATTTGGAAGTTAATTGAGCTAAAGTAGAGTTTTGAACTTCTCTGGTTAAGATTTCAGAAATGACCTTTCTGATGGCTCTAATGTGAGAAGATTGAGCGTAAGCAGTTCTCTTGACTTGGTTAGCTTGCTTTCTGGTGAAGGCAATGGCGAAGACTCTTAAGACGTAGTCATCAGAAGTCTTAACGGTGACATTGGCTTCAATTAAAGTTTGCCACTTTCTAACCATGGATCTAACTTTATCGGTGGTGAAATCAAGACCGTGGAAATTGGTTAATAAATTCTTACCTTGAACTTCGTCAACTCTTAATTTAACCTTTCTGAAAGAGTGATCTTCAGAACCTTGTAAATCAGCTAAACAAACTTCAACAACTCTACCCTTTAAGGCATCAGCGGCGTTCTTTAAACCGGTGGACTTGTTGACTAAAGTCTTACCAACATTTCTATTTTCAAAAGTGGATGGGGCCTTAATGTCAAACCATTCCTTTCTGGTGAATGGATCAACAACCTTCTTCTTTAAACCTTTCTTACCCTTGGATAGTCTCTTATTCTTACCAACAGCCATTTTTGAGTTAGTTTAGTATTTGATTTCGGTCTCTTTAAACTGAGTACAATATGGAAATAATAGCAGCTAATAATAATAATAATATATTATATCTCTAATTACTACCTTTGATGGTCTTCCTCCATTTGAACTGGGGTTTGATGAAAATTTGAGTAATAGCAAGGTGGTTTCGCACTATTGGCATCGCCCTCTGTGCGGCCGGGCATTCAGTATTACGGAAGTTTCTCCTACTGGGAAACCGTGGCCAGAAGGAAATTCCCTTGGAGGGGGCCGGTCGGACAGATGTCTCTGCCTAGCGGCTGGAAGGACCAGATGGAATCTACTGGGACTGCACGATATTAGACAGAGCACGTTGAGCTAACAGGCCATTTCCCTAGGCAGGGCATCCCGGGTAGCCTCCGCAGGACTGGCACTGCAGCGGAAGTATGGAACTCACCAAAGCATACGCAAAAAATCTGTTCATGAAATTTCTCAACTCCCATTTTTCCCTAAACGGTAATAGTAATTTCTTTAAATTAAAGTTCAAATTTTCAGAAAAAAAAAATAAAAACAGAATACTCCGTACACCCATACACCCACTGAAAACAGTCCCAGCTTTTACTTTTTTCCTCTTTGGGAAAACTGATTGAAAGTTGCAACAAAACATAAACAAAAACCGAAAACGGCAAAAATGAAATAAAAAAAAATAGCTAAACCTCGAGATCTGCTTCAAATCTCGCTACTTGACATAAGATTACAGGGAGTTTTTCGAATACTGCATTTGAATAGCATCCAAAACCACAAAACAATTTTGACGTCTGAAGGAGACCGTTTGGTAAAGTTTATCTGAGTCGTTCTTCTTTTTCACTTTCTTCTACAATGCCTCAGAGTTCTGCAAATCGTCATGATCCAATCCCAGAAGTGAAAAATCAAATTGACATCCAAGTTGGGCTTGTAGGTGATGCCCAGGTAGGTAAGACATCCCTTATGGTGAAATATGTACAAAACATCTTTGATAATGAATATACACAGACATTGGGAGTCAATTTCTTAAAGAGAAAGATAAAATTAAGGCAAACTGAAATCATTTTCTCATTAATGGATCTTGGTGGCCAAAGTGAATTCATAAATATGTTACCATTGGCTGCAGTCGGGTCTTCTGTTATCATATTTTTATTTGATCTGACTAGACCAAAAACATTGAAATCTGTTAAGGATTGGTATAGGCAAGCCATGGGATTAAATGATTTGGCTATACCGATCCTTGTGGGGACCAAATTTGACCTTTTCTATACCATGAATCCCCAATACCAAAAGGAAATTTCTACGGTGGCCATGGAATATTCTCAAGTCATGGATGCACCATTAATTTTCTGTTCTACTGCTAAATCAATTCATATTCAAAAAATATTCAAAATTGCATTATCTAAATTATTTAATTTAACGTTAACCATTAATGAAATCAAAATATCAGGAGATCCTTTACTTATCTATAAACATAGAGCTAATAATAGCAATACAAGTAATAGTAATACAACCAATACACCATCAAGAGATACCGCAAAGCTTCGAAGGAAAACAAGTCATAATAACAATAATAACCAAAGTAACAATAATAATACATCCATTCCAGCATCCCCAATAGCAATTAGATCATCATATAATTACCGTGATCACTAATAATGTGAGGTAACATAAATATATATGGGTATCTATATATAAAGTATATATCATATTGATTATCTTTATAATTGCTTCAAATTTTCATCTTGATATAATGCATTTTTAACATCTTCAGAAGATATATTCAGTCTAACACACGAAAGTCTTTCATTTCTCATTGGTTGTTTGATTATTACTCCAGATTCAATTAATTCATTTATCAAAAATTCCCATGATATCATTCTTAATTGTTCATAATTATTATTTATACCTTTCGCAAAGATCATATCTTGAAGATTCATAATAAATTTATTATTACCGTTAACTTCGATTAAATTCTTGATCTCATCAATAATGTCACCTAAGGATTGCTCTTGTAACCCAGTCTTCTTGCTTAAATTCAGTAAGGCAAATAAAAATAATTTACAAGTGAAGGATAGCCCATTGATAAATGTAACATAATGAGAATTAATTGTTTCATTCAATGCTTTCATAACGTGACTAATATGGACTGTTTGAATCTCATCACTGTCCTCATTTTTTTGCAAATCCTCTTTATCAGTCTCTTCGTTTGAATCACCACCACCATCTATTGCACCACCATCATAACCATAACCATGTTTTTTCATATAATATTGTTCAGCAATTTCAGCAGCTCTTTTACAAACTTTTAAAGCTCTTCTAGCATCACCACTTACACTGGCAACTTTTCTTGAAGCAATTTCAATGGCATCTTGACTCATTCGTAATTGAACCCTCTTCATACCTTTCGGTATTTCGGTGTCAGCATTATTGTCCTCATCATCGTTATCATTATTAATCAGGAATGCGCTGCCGGTCTTTGTGTCTACATAAAAAAATGAATTATTCAAACCTTTCAATCTAAAATCTATAATTGTCTTTAATTCCTCATGATTATACCCACTGAACATGATTCTAGTGAACCCAATTCTAGAAGAAATCTTATTCCCCAATTGACGTTCAGGCAAATCCATTGTATTAGCCACTGCAATAACGATTAATTTTGCATTTTCATAGGTAGTCCAATTGAAGAAATTGTACATTATATCTTGACCCTTAGTGACTAAAGCGTCTAATTCATCTAATAATACTACCATGGTTCTCTTTTTCTCCTGTGGTACCTTATTGAAATAAAATTCTAAAGATTCCATTGCCGCACCCCATGTTAAACTTTCACCAGATATTCTATTCCACAAGACTTCATAACTATCTGTAGGTTTCACCATCTTTAATCCATTAATTTCGGCGTATAAAAAGGGTGGTAATTCGTCATTTATAGCAGATTTTGAAATTTCCTTCATCACTTCTCGTACCGTCAAAGTCTTCCCCACACCTGGTGTCCCAGCAATATAAACAGTCGTAGCAGAACTGGATTCAATAGCACTGTATATGCTCAAATATATGGAAGCAAATTCGTTTTCTCTACCCGGTATAATATCATCAAAATCTTTAGATTGCACAATCATCTCTTTACCATGAGAGGAATATAATTGTTTCTTTACTTTAGAAAAAATGGTCTCTACAATTTCATGCTTTTTCTTGGTCTCTAGTTTTGTCTCTAATTGATTAAATACATCTTGTTTAGATTGTTGGTAAAAACCTGCCATCTCTGTTAGATTAGGTATGGCACTAATAGATTTATATTTCTTGGAAAATGGTGTATATTTCTTCTTAGCTCTAACGACGTTCATCTTGGTGAATTTCTTGATCAGTGGTGTATTGTAATAACTACTCTTATGCTTTTTCACTTTATTGACAGAGTTGCTCTTGACACTACTTGGTGTGGCACTTCTGGGACGTCCTCTCTTGCGAGTTTTTTTACCATATTCTTCATCCTCTATATCTTCTTCCAGAATTTCTTCATCGCTTTCTTCGTCACTTTGGTCAATGAGATTTGATTCATCTATATCACTTTCTGGTTCACTACGGGCATCTTCAAATTCTTCTGAAGAATCAAGATCTAGCTCAGAATCAGAGCCAGAAGGTGGATTCGAGGATAATTC
>JAJLXW010000606.1:233857-245620 GCA_030571515.1 Monosporozyma aquatica
ATGCGATATTTAATAGCTTTTGTTGACTTGACTTTTGATTTGGATGATCCTTTCCTCTTAGTCATGGGGTCATTGTTGCTTTCATCGTCAATTGGGAATAATATATTCTTGAAATGTTCTTCTATATCTTTGAATGACATATCTTTGATAGTTGCTACTTCTTTAGTATAATCGAAGGCTGCATATTTAGTTTTGTTAGAAGCACATAAGTACTTACAGACAATATCCATCTTGGGGTCTTTCACTAATGATTTATCTTGTACAATATTGACTTTAGAGATAATGTTGGATAGTAATATCTCAAAGGGTTCTAATGATAAATATACTTCATCCTTATCAACCTCATTTTCAAACATTTGGGTATAGAAATCCGATGTTTCCTTCAAATCGATAACTTTCGGCCTTAGATCTGTGTAGTAGGAAATAATATCAACTGAATGCCAACGAACATAAGCAAGGACCCAAAGTTCGACGACATTATTCAGGGTGTTTAATTTAATATCAGAGACAAAGTAAAATAGAGTTTCTTCTGGACTTTTCTTGGATTGTTTCGTATTTCGTACTTTCAGACTATCCCCACGAGTCACTGTCAAGCCATCTAACACCCTTTTCAGAACAATACGTTCAATTGGTTTCTTTCTACGAGATCTGCCTCTTTTCTCTTCTTCGATGATCTTCCCATTTTGATCTGTCACCAGGATTTCCCATCCTTCCATATCCTTCAACTTTTGGGCCATGGTTACACCGAATTTATGTTATACTTTCTTTTGATACAACCTAATGGCTACTAAAAACTGCCTGGATCAAGGTAGGTTCTTGCTTCCAGTCTTTCTCTCTTGAACTTTGTATTTCACTCTTAATGATTCCTTTGTTTACATTCAAGTTTTTCATCTTAAAATTTGAGATCAGTGTCACAAAATCAAGTTTTTAACTAGCTAAGATAGTATGAATTGCTGTCGCAAGAAATACAACCACGAGACTACTACGGGTCATATATTGGAGTACTTTCTTTCAAAGGTGTAATATACTGACTTAACCTAAAGTTTACAGAATGTTGGGAGTGAAAAGATTGATTTTATGGGGAACACTTCTGATTGTGTCTGTGACACAAATATTAATGTATATCCCCACTTTCACTTGCACAGGGAATGATCATTTACCTCTCTGTACTTCTCAATTTATGTTTTCTTTAATGGATGATTCTACGTTGGGCCAAGAATTGATTAATACAGCAAGAGAATTCCTCCGATTATTATCATATCTAACCCTTGATATGGGATGGACACCGAATGATATTATTAGATTTAATGACACTTTTGATGCTAATGATATGTATGCTGACGAACATTTAATTGATACGTTTCACAGAGGTAACACATTCAAAGTCAATTACCATGGGTACTGTAAATATACAAAGAACAAATATATCACCAAGAGACAATGTTATTCAAATGGGAATAATGGAATGGATATAATGACAGTTTTAATGAGAGATATTGGAATTCAACTAGGTGGGCTGTCTTCATTAGAGACAAAGGATAGTTTAAAATTGGGCAATTCAGTGGTTTCTACGTATAAATTAGCCACTGAGTCATTATTCAATTTCATTTGGAATGATGCCAAGGAGGATAACATGTTTGCTAGAATTGTCCTTGGGGTGAACGAAACTAATTCTACAACAATTTTGGAGAGTGATGGCAAACCTTATACCAATTTTGAAAAAGTTATCATCATTGCAAGGATATTTAACCTTTTCAATGAAGGTATTAGGATCATCTTAATGGTAGAAATGATCATATCGTGTGTCTGTTTGTTAAGCACCTTATTTTCCCTCTGGATGCTACTTAAACCAATCAGTAGTAGAGCCAGTATTATCAATTTTCTCATGGCATTGACCTATATCCTATTAGCGACGACTACATTTCTAAATTCCATAATATTACAGATAATCTTAAAAACTTTAGCCCCATCGCTCGATGATCAAGAACATATCCTACCACAGCAGGATGATTGGGGGCTTATCCGAGTCACAATCGGTAGTGGATTCATCTTTGGGTGTTTCAGATACGCAGTCCAGGTGGGATTCTTCATTATCAGCATCGTGATGGTCTGTCTTCACAAGAGAAGAATACCTGAACCCACCAATGCAGAACCGCCCAATTCCAACGAGGAAACCAAACTCTTTAACGAAATTTTGCCCCCAGTACAGCCAGAATATTCTCAGGACCCATACTGTCGTCATAACCACTGGTGTGGACATATATAATCTTTCACATTCTTTTTTAATATAATGATGTCTTCTTACTCTTTTATACAATATATTTTTGATGAAAAATTATCAAAGGCCACTTGAAGAAAAGTTGGTGATGAAGTGTATACAATTATACACGAATGATATAGCGAAAAGCCACGCAAACACGAGGTTGTAGTGGCCGTTGGATTAAATATAATAGGTGATGGCTGGTCTACGAACATTTGATGCATTCCGTATGTTGACTCCTATCTTTTTTTTTCCCAATTCCTGATAGGATACTATCCAGATTTGAAATCATGATATACTAACAATCACAATTGATCTTTCAATATTTCAATATAGCCAAAACTGAGGAACAATACAAGAAGAAATCATCTAAAGGTGGTCTTTCCTCTCTATTCACATATTTTTTCCTGATATTTATCGCATACACTGAGTTCGGTAGTTATTTTGGTGGGTATGTGGAACAACAATACACGGTAGATCCAGAAGTAAGAGAAAATGTTCAAATAAATCTAGATCTATATGTCCATTTGCAATGTCAATATATTCATGTCAACGTTAGGGACTCTACCATGGATAGAAAGATTGCTTCAGAGGAATTGAAATTCGAAGATATGCCCTTTTTCATCCCATTCGATGTCAGAGTTAATGATTTACCTCATGTGATTACACCAGAAATGGATGAAATCCTTGGGGAAGCTATTCCAGCTGAATTTAGAGAAAAGATTGATATGAGAAATTATTATGATGAAAATGACCCCAATACTCATCATAATTTACCAGATTTTAATGGGTGTCATATCTTTGGATCCATCCCAGTGAATAGAGTTTCTGGTGAATTACAGATTACCGCCAAGGGGGTGGGATATCGTGATTTCCAATCTACTCCACCAGAATTAATTAATTTTGCGCATGTTATTAATGAATTCTCATACGGTGATTTTTATCCATATATTGATAATCCATTAGATGCATCTGCTAAATTTGATACCTCCGATCCACAAACTGCATATATATATTATACTTCGGTGGTCCCCACTATTTATCAAAAATTGGGAGCGGAAGTCGATACAAACCAATACTCGGTGTCTGAATATCGTTATCATAATAACGATGGATCCATGTTACAATCCGGTTACGTTCCTGGGATATTTTTCAGATACAATTTCGAAAGTTTGTCTATTGTGGTCATGGATAAGAGGTTAACTTTCTTACAATTCGTGGTTAGGTTAGTGGCCATAATATCATTTGCAATTTATTTTGCATCATGGGTTTTCACTTTAACTGACTTATTTTTGATTAACGTTATGGGTCCAAAATGGTCATTACGTTATCAACCAGATGTCCAATCCCATGGTATATTAGAGTGAGATATATATACATCTTACTACTGTTATTAAATAAAAGTCATATAAAAATAATAGTGTATAAATAAATAAAATATCTATATAGTTGTCTACCTGTTTCTATAAATCTTCAGTGCCGGGCATACCTTCAAATAATCTACCATAACATGGTATTTTGGGATCTCTAAAATGTTTATAACAATCATCTATGTATAAAGATACACCGCAAAGATAGCAGAATAATGTACCACAGACTTCACATTTCATTCTATTACAACCTTCACTTCTTTGCACGACGCACCTACATTTGGGACATCGTTGTAAATCTGAACCTTCGGTGTTTATAGCAATTTCTAACAATTTTTCTGCCATGTAATCACTAACAGCCAAAGTTAGGATACGTTTCCCATATTTGGTTTCTATTTCTTTCCTTCTTGTAGAATTCTCTTGGGTATCATCAATATATTCTTCCAAAATCTCTTCTGGGATGGAAATCTTTTTACCACACCTGTTATTATACCCATGCCAGGAGTGTAAACAATCGAAACAGAATGTGAACTCACAATGATGACATTCAATCATAGGGTCATCTAAATTATCCTTTATACACCATTTTTCACATCGAGGACATGTACAACATGCATATGGGGAATATTTGGACAATTTCACTGCATTTTGTGAATAAAACAATTCTCTATATCGTTCACACATTTCTTTCGGTAATATATTATCAAAGAATTCAAATGGAATGGATGGGGTAAATAATGCAGTTTTCATCTTGGTAAAGTCCTGGTATGTCTCGAGGCGGACCTCATGATAATCACATTCAGGGCACCTAACATTATTAATACGGCCTTCTTTTATCATTGAAGTATAATATGTTTTGATACAATTTATACAAAGGTAATGTTCTTCATTGGGACAAGGTAATTTAATCATTTTATCACCTTTTTTTGTCTCCATGCAAATACAACAATCGAAATTTTTCCTATCTATTTCCTTCTTATCCACTACACTCAATAGATTTTTAAACTTCTCATACTCTTGAGATGTTTCACAATGTCTAGTACCTTGTGGGAATAAAATATTTGATGCATCATTTATAAAGAAATCAAAAAGTAACATTAGGATGGGTGTGGTCGGTTCATACAGATCTGATAAAGGGTCCGTTAAATCACCAAAATCATTCCTTATTGCTTGCAGGATTTTATGTTTATCATCATTAGTCATCCAGGGCGAAGTGAGTGCAAGTTTCAAACCATGTTTCAGACTGGGGTATAATTCGGAGTTGATCAAAAACGATAAAACGTTCTCAGGCAATTTAGTTAACTTCAATTCCTCCTGTCCATCATACTGAACAGATAAACTGTCTGTTTGTAAATACATATCAAAGAGAAGTTTCCCCCTCAGCACCGTACTCTCATTTATAGATTCAACATCGAAGAATAATACCAGTTCTGGGTACATATCCTTCAATACTTGCAAATCTTCCTTCAAATTAGCCTCCTCATTCATCTTCTTAATCTGATAGCGTTAATACTCGTAATATCAGTCTCAGAACATTGTTTTCTGGCCTGTTGCCACTTGTCTGCTCTGAATATATCCTTCTCTTGAAGGCATTCCCATTATAAATCTGTTTTTGGCCATTTTGCTCATCGATTTTTTTTTGTAGTCGTTTTAGCAGTTTTCTAAATCTTTCTTGCATTCGAATCTAGTTCAAAGTCTAACTGAAGATCTATATCTACAAGATAGAGAATGAGGTTAAATGTATATGCTGGGTAAGGGATTTGACACTTTAAGGTCTAAATAACAAATAGTTATAAAATTACGGTAATAAAAGGGTATTTTCTTAGGTTTTATACTAAATTCATATAATAACGACATAAAATGATTCGTGAAATTGTTTCTCATTTAAGTATAAAATTTTCCAAAACATTAAATTTTATCCAGATGAATCCCAGAGGAAAAAGGGACAAGATCAATGCTCAAATAAATAAATTACCAGATGTTAAGATATGATATGGTGATATAATCTATTAGTTATATAGTTCTTGTATATATGAGTAATATAGAAGTTCTCCACATACCCAATAGATTTTGTTCCAAGTGTAGAACGATTTGGGGTTTATCTATGCCGAGCTATAACTAGTACGATCCTCTAGTCCGGCATTAGGTCACGGCATCGGCTTATAGTATGCTATATATTAGTTTCCCTATCAGGGGTTGCCATATGGAGTGCCCTGCTCCCAACACCTTCCTGATAACTATGTGCCTCCTTATCTGACAAGTTCTATTTATTATTCTAACAGTTCCTTTAAGTATACAGGGAATAACTCTTATATAGACACTTAGACACTTAAATACATATATACGACGCTAAGCTTATTCTATCTTTGCCTTCTTGGTTGGTCTACCGTCTCCCTCCTCTTCATCATCGGATAATGGGGCATCTGAGTCAAACTCTTCAGCCACATCATCTTCATCCTCACTTGAACTGACTTTGAAATCTTCATCTGGGGACTCTTCATCTTCTCCTGCCGACCCCATGTTGACATCTTCATCTTCACTATCAGAACCAAGGGCCACTTGTAATCTTTCTTGAGCATCTTTCTCCTCATTTTTGACTCTAACATTCTTTGATTTTAAGAACTGTTCCAACAATTGTTGTTCTTCTTTACTTATATTACCAAATGTTGTTGTACCTCTGTTCATACGTAGAATAACTTCTAAATCAAAAGTTCTTGATGAAGTAGATGTTTGACCCGCTCTTGAAATGTTTACTGAGCTAACATCAGCGAATGGGATATATAATGTTGGTTTGGTAAGGAAGAAAAAGGCATTATCCAAGGGATACAAGTACCCTTCGTTGGCTTTGAAAGAACATGACACTGCACATTGTTCATATTTAGATTTATAACTCCCAGGAACAATGACTCTACGGTCAGTGATACCCTTTAATACGTGACTCATGACAATATGAGTCTTTGCATCATATTCCTTCTTTAATTTATCTTTATAAGTAGATTCATATTCTTCATCATCAATGTTTACTTGAACCTCTGTTTCTTCTTCATTTTGGAATTGCATAACTAAAAAGGGGTATGTGGTTTGACCTTGACGTAAAGGAGGTTCCACAGCAAGAACAATCAAATGATGGATATCGTCAGCCTTTGGTAATGATACAATCCACTAATTTGACGATGTTGTAATTTATATTCATATGTCTTACCCCTAAGCCTAATAGTGTCTCTATATATGTCAACATCATAACGACCTCTTGGTGTGGCAAAGAACACATCCTGGAAGGAAACAATGACATCGCCAGCAGTTTCACCAATATCAGCTTTTTCTTTCAATTCTTCATAGAAGGCTTCAGCCAAATTCTTTCCTACACCGCCATCAACCTGTGATTCTTCATCCTCAGCTTTGATTGGATTCCCATCTTCATCCTCAGTCTTTGCACTTATCATTCCAGGAATATAAAATCTCATTTCAACCATTTCATCCCCAGCCGGTTGATAGTTTTCGTCTTGTAAATTAAATTCAATTCCAACTTCATTCTTACCAGTCAAATTAGTGTTATTAATTCTAGAGTAAGGAATTTCGAAAGTGGGTTTACCATTTAATGCAAAAACCATTTCGTTTCTAGCTAAATCAGTTTTCCCCCAATTCCACCCACGTAAAGAATGCTCTTTATGTTCCACTTGAATATTAAACCTACGATGAAAATCACCCTTCACTAATGTGAAATCGTCCACTGAGAAACCATCCAATTGGACTACACCTTGATTCTTGGTATTTATTTTCAATTCGTAACCTCTGCTACCCCTACTCCATTGAATAGTTGATAATTCAGCAGCAGGTAAAAGAAATGGAGCTTTCACTTGATGAGAAGCAGAACCACCAGCAGCAGATGCCTTCCAACCTAAACCTGAGTCAGCAATACGGAACCTGCCACTGAATCTAGATTGATTCAAATAAATACGATCAAAATCAGTACTCATTTTTCTTTATTATTATTTTTATTTATACAAAAGGAATAAATTAGAACTCAGTGTACACTTTTAACTGATATATAGCACTTATCCTTAGAGTTTCTTCTTGTTACAATTTGAATAAATATCCTACCTCTCGTCAGCTTTAAGACACGTTAAAATTTGAATTTTTTCAATGTCTTCAAATTTAACTTCAACTAAAAATTTAAAGATTCCACCGGGTAAAATCCACTGTGAAGAAGAAGAAGAAGAGGGAGAAAAAGAAGCCAAAGAAGAGCCTTACAAAAGGGCAAACATGTATATCTATAGTGTGGTTAAAATTCATAAAATATAGTAATCTAATGTATATATCTTACCTGAAAAATATATATATGCTTATATCCCTCACAAAGCTTACATGGCCCTCTCGATACCCTTCAAAAACTCAACAAACCCTACAGCACCAGGGTCCTCCACATTGGAAGAGTCACCAACATAGGAGGCTCTACCGAATTTTGCAGAGAAAGTACCTGTAGATTTAGCACCTTCATCGGCGGCTTGAACAGCTTTATGGAAATCATTAGAAGAAACAAATTCTTTCACAAACGGATCTAACGCGTCAATTAATGTGGAAGAGCCCTTTCTCGCCTTAGTATATTTAAATAAAGTCTCAAGGGCAATCTCTAATGATTGAGCAACAACTTTACGGGTCACTTGGTCACTATCCTTTTCCAAACTTTGGATTAATCCGTGTGAGAACCCAGAGATTAAAATGGAATAAAGTCCACCAGAGGTACCCCCCATGGAATCCTCAATGATGCCACTTATTTGGGACACTGCTTCAGATAATGAATCCTTAGAAATTTTATCTAAATTATCTACGATGGCGTTAGCACCTGCAACTAATGTGTACCCACAATCACCATCCCCAACTTGAGTGTCCAAATGGGTAATATGTGGTTCACTCTTCACAATTTGTTTGGCACCAGCTTTTAACCATTCAGAAACCGCATTGAAATCATATTTTCCCACTGGTTTCACTTTAGTGTCATTTGATAAAATTTTATGATTAATTTCTGGGGCCTCCTTGTTTTCAAATTCCCCAACAGGCCAACCTGGTGCATCGGTAGGTGTATTGATTAAATCAATGACACTATTAATCTCGGTGAATTTATCTTGTAACTCTCGAGAACATTTGGATGCGTTTAAAAGCGTGATACTAAACCCATTACCATTAAATGCAGTCATCAAGGAACCGACGATAGTCTTCTTTGGGACAATACCGTATCTTTTCTTCAACAATTCAGTAGTAATTGCAGCAATAGAGGCCATAATGAAATTGGAAATAGAACCTAAGTTATTAACTAATAGGACAACCTCATCCTTTTCATTAAATGGAACAAATGCTCTATCTTTATCAGTGGGATCTAACAGTTTAGGCAACATATGCTTTTCGATAAGTTCCTCTGTAGATGGGATTGGTTCCAAGACATTAACACCAGGTTCATTATGAATACCCATACCAAGTTCCATTTGTTCAGAAGACAATTCTGATTCAAATGGTCTTCCTGGAACTTTACAATGATCTAATGATGCACCGATGGTAACTAAATTATCATTAACAATTCTTGCCACGGAGGCAGTCCCATCCAATCCATATTTGGAAGAATATAATTCAGCAAAGGCACCAGTAATCTTATGCACCAGAACTGTCCCAGCTAAGGCTCTTCTTCCAACCATACCACCTTTTTCTCTCCCAACAGCAACATCATCACCAACCACAACAACTTGACAATCAATGCCTAAAGCTCTAGCTCTCTCCGCAGATAGACCAAAATGTAAAACATCACCAGTATAATTCTTGACAATTAATAGGATACCATTAGAATTTTCATTTAATAATTCGATTGCATTTAGAATTTGTTTTGTACTGGGGGATGCAAATATATCACCGCAAACAGCAGCACTTAACATACCCGTCCCAATGAATCCAGCATGACTTGGTTCATGACCAGATCCACCACCAGAGATTAGACCAACCTTAGTAGAATCTGTTTGACGGAAGAGAATCTTGTCCTCGGGAACCAAAGTGATGGATGGATTGGCAAGGGCAAACCCTTTTAAACTGGTTTCAATGGGGTTTGCTACCTCAAATGATTTAACAGCAGTCATCGTTATTTGTGTTTATAATTGGGGTAACTTGGTCAACACTCGATTGTGATAATAACTTACAATTTGTAAGGGTTGTTGCAATGTGACACACCTTTAAAAGTCTCATTACGTCTTTTTTTTTTTTTTTTTTTTTTCAATCTTTGATATTTTTTTTTCACGTTTTAAGATTTAGGCTTTAATCCTCTTGGTAGATCATTACGATATTGAGCAAAGCTATATATAACTATAGGGGTTCAACACCTTTTAACGAGAGAGAGTCGAGCGCAACACTATGAATGTCATTTATGATAAATTAGAACTGGAAGGGATTATTTCCAATGGTCAAGAAAAGGAACAATGCTTAGGGATATTGAACGATGTATTACAATCAAAGGATAAGAATTATGAAACATATTTATCTTCACAGGCTTTAGAGGGAACTATTGTAGAAGATATTGGTGAAGTAGATGCACAATTGGCAATCTTGGAGAAAAAGATTAAAAATGTATTGATTGCAAATAAAGACGTAATATCAGAGAATCTTTTAAATGAAACTACAAATGAAAGTCTTTTAAATGAACTACATGAAAACTTGGACCAACTATGGGAAATGGATCCACATAATATTGAGATGGGTAGCCAAAGACCACAACAAGATGGGAATGTAGGAGAAGAAGAAGCAGAAGAAGAAGAAGGTGTAGAGGATGATTTGTTGGGTACCGTAGAGGTCGATGAATTGTTAAATATAAAGAGTGAAGATAATGAAAGTGGTAATGGTACGGTACGATCCTCCTCGAAGGATGAATTCCATATCGCTCTGGATAAATTAAGAGACCGGGTGATTAAGAAACAAAATAAAGAAGAAGCCCAAGAGAATCTAGCCTTTGTTTTAACTAATTTAACGAATATAACCGATTTGATGGAATTACCTTTCTTAACACGAACATGTATTAAGACAGGCCATTATCAAGAGGCTATTATGCTTTATTCGTATAGTAAATCTTTAAGATTAAAATTCCCCGAATCAAAAGTGATGATAGGTGTATGTGATAATGTGCTCAATGAGATCAAGACTACAATGTTAACTGGATTAATCAAATTGTTAGGTACTAATCTAAGTGTGAATGCAATTAAGAAGATATTAACCTATTTGATGTCGATCCCACCATTTGATAATAATAATACTAATAATAATAATAAGACAGGATCCAATGCATTGTTAAATGTTTATTTAACAATGCGATATAAATTTATCATTAAAGAAATTGCAACATATTCAATGGACAAGACACAATTAAATGAATCATTAATGGAAATGACTATAAAACGTAAGGTTGAAGTGGTCAGAGAACATCTTTATAGTTCATTGAACACATATTTGCATAATTTCAATATTGAAACAAATAAGATTTTAATCCCATTGAACAGTGAGATTGAGACGGCGTTGAATGGGGATGGGATAGAAGATGAGAAGACAGAAGAAGATGAGAAGACAGAAGAAGATGAGAAGACAGAAGAAGATGAGAAGACAGAAGAAGATGAGAAGACAGAAGAAGATGAGAAGACAGAAGAAGATAAGAAGACAGAAGAAGACAAGAAGACAGAAGTGAAAGAAAGAGAAGTGAAAGAGATAGAAGAACATTTCCCTATTCATAAAACTGCCTTAGAGACCAACCCATTAATATTACAAATGGTCAACAATTGTGTTGGATATTTACTTGATCAATTCCAAGAAGTGTCCCCTGAATCTCTTACCAATTCCATCTGCTTACAACTGGTATATTGTTCATTCCGATTAAACGATTTGAACGTGAACTACCACCACTGCTTCTTGAACAGACTGCTCGAGAGCGGACTGTTCTCTGCGGAGCAGATTGCACAGGCTATCAAGAAGCGTGCTGAACTGGCCTCGAGGTATTCTTAATGACTACCGCTCACTCTAGTATATACAGTATTTCATCTCAGCACTATTCACTACACTATAATCCGCATTATTATAGCCAACATTTCGGTCTTACTACGAAAAGAGCCCGCT
>JAJLXW010000607.1:0-16605 GCA_030571515.1 Monosporozyma aquatica
GTCCTGTTCTAGTATATTCCCCATGGCAGGCCGGAAGGCGTTGGCCGGAATTAGTTTCATGTTTCTTTTTATGTTATTGTCTTGATAAACGACAGGGCAGTTACCTTGGCTAACCATCCTTTAAATGTGATAATATGATCTGGTGTTCTTTGTCCAAGAAGGACAGTATATAACTAGAACTGTATAATCTTGTACTTAATTCACTTAAATTGAAAATATTTTTCTCTTGCAAAAACGCAATGCGCGCTGTGCGAAAAAACAGAAAAAGGCGGTGTGCGCGCAACACCCACACCCCACACTGTAGAATGTTTCCCATAGTAAATGTGGGAAAAACCAAATTATGCGGGAAAGCAGCTTCTATTGTTTTTCTCTCAGTAGTGTCTTCAGTTATATGGCATAAATTGTCACATATCGTTGATCTCAATCAGTTCATGAATGTAAGGAAAAGTAATACTTTAAAGTTCTATGGAATCATATCCTTTATTTCCAACATATTGTTTTCTCGTCATGTTAAGTTCGACGTTTCTTTTACGTTATTATTTTCTCGTCATGTTAAGCTCGACGTTTCTTTTTCACTGATCAGTTAAGTTGTGTTACTTGGCCAAGTTGGCCAGTCTTTGTTTGATTCATGCACACCCATTTGGGGTTAGTTATTCTATGGATTTACCATGTGGTAAATAGTTTCTTTTATTTTACTCAAGCTTTATCTGCCACGATAAATTGCTTTTTATTTCAAGTTGAAAAAATAGTTCTTTTTTGATGGAAGTTCTATGTCACACACTATAGAGTGACTATTGGATATACATGGGAAAATTTTACTGTACAGTCAGTCTTTACACCACAGTAAATGTCTCACACCCATTTGTTTCTTACACACTTTTATTTTTATTACATTATTTTATCTTATATAAAATAGCAATAGCACAGAGAGATTCTATATCTGCTGTTTCGTCTGCTATCTTACCTTTATATTTCTATATATTTTATATACAAAAAACCAGAATTATTTATATTAAAACTTGATCTAATAACTTCCTATACTCTGCCATTATAATGAATCAAACTATGTCCAACGAAGATAAGCAGACATTCATCAGGTGAAGCCCCTTCTGTTCATTTTTCTATTGTGTTGTTTGTTGGAATATGTGACATTTAAAGTCCCATATCGTTTATGATAAAGATCTATTTTACCACAGACCTATAATAATGCAGTGAAGATGCTTTATTCTGGTAATTCTATTATGGCAATGGAATATAGATTATAGAAATGAAGTTGATTTTCTCGTATGGAGTGATCTCTGACATTTAAAATCAAAATTTGGAAAAATTGAAAATAAAATAAAATGTCGAGATTTAAAGATACATAGAATAAATAAACGTCATATATACTTTGTAGATTGCTTAATACACCAGCTCCGTTCTCCACATTCTAGTGAGTACCTAAAGCCCTCTGGAGGGCTGCTATAGCTTTCAGGAAAGTGCCCACCCCCCCCCCCCAATATGATATCGTGAGACAACCTCCAATAGTTGTTTTATATTTTCTATTGCGTCTTCTCAAGATGTTAGGATATGTTCTGTTATAAAGTAAATAATTAGGCACATATGATTACCACTATTTGTCCCAAAAGAAGCCAAGATTGCTCGCTGACACTAGTCCACCCAGAGTATTAGTTTCGGGGAATATTGATGAATAGAATGGAAGTTTCCCAATCCGGTAAGTTGACGGTAATTTGAGTTATACCCACACAAGGAAAATGTCGGATTCTGGCAATCACCAAGAACGCCACGATCTCCACCAAAATCTTGTCAATATGTCTAAATTGGTCTTCTTCAGCCTTGCATCATGTTTTCTTTGATACTGTCTCTGATGTAGACATCAACCTGAAATGAACTGTGGTCTTTCTTTAATACAATAGAATTACCTTGATTTGTTGAACTATTTACTGAGGAAACTGTACCCGTGAATGATACACCTCAGGAAATCTGATAGCAATTCATTTTTTTTTGCTAAATTGTTAGCATTTTTTGATCTATGACGAACAGATGTCCAACCATCGATTTGAAGACTAACATAACAAGGAATACTTTGGATAATATGATAGTGTAATAATAATCCGGGATTTAGGAATTATGTATTATAGAATTTGATCTGTTGATGCGGTTTAACTTTATCTTAAACGGGAAAAACAGTGTATAGTTTTAACTAGGTGTCAAAGGTCTATAAAGGTATAATTATACTAATAAATGGATATATTCCTCTTCTATGTGTACAAAAGTTGCATAAAAGGTTAAGATAAGAGGTAGATAAGAGTTCGACTAAGATATAATGTAAATTTTATCTTATGGAAAATTGTCGTCGAAAAATGAAAAATAAAAATTATTGTGATACTTGAAAATTATCACAATAGAACCTGTCAAAAATATGTTCTTCCACATTATATGTTTGACTGATCCAATTGATCTGCTTACAAAATAATTTATTTTCCTTAGATAAGCACTCGATTAGAATTTTTTCAACATCTTTAAATTTAATACGAATTTTTGATGAAGCCCATCTTCTGTCATTTTCTGCTTTGTACTGGTCATCTCTTTTCCTCAGAATTTGTTGAAGGAAGGGATGATTAAAATGATTGTAACCAAGTCCTGTAGCTGCAAAATAATACAATAATTCATGCGTTAGTGTGTCATCGGATGGTGGGGGTTCGACATAATTATTTATTTTCATTTGTTGGTAATTTTTATTTTTTTTTTTAAAATGAATACTCATGGGATTGAGATATTGGGTGTAATTATACTTATCAATTTTATCGTTGGAATGGTCAGTAGTAATATGTCTCATAGCATCCCGAGCTGCACATTTTGTAAATGAATCATGATCCATATACTTTGATTCCTTGTTACATGTTGTATTATCATAAATAACACGTTGACAATATAAAACCAAAGGAGAGTGACTTGCACGAGCACATATATGATAATATCGACTATTTGCACCATTATGTCTAGCTGTAACGGTAAATAGACATAAGGTCTCTGGATATACGGTGATTATATTTCACTTTTACAATTGCTTGCTCTCGGGCGGGGTCACAATAGGTAGCATCCTCATCATTTATCATGACTGTTCCTTCATCATTCGATTCATCACAGATTGTTGTACCGAATCAGGAGTTGTTGAAGAATTTTCCGTTAATTCTGAAGAGGTATGAGAGTAAATGTTCTCATCTGTTACTTCTTCTGCATTAAGACATTCATTATTAACGTTACTTTTTTCAAAATTTTTATGGTGCTTCAACTAGTATGGTTTATTTGCTGGGGTTTTTAATCAAAACCTTGACAGTGTCATGTCTATCTCTGAGAAAAAATTATACCTTTTATTGCAGTGAGGGTGATTTCATGACACGTTCTTTAACAGGGTTGTGCGTAAGACTACAGTTAAAAACTCTTGCAGGGGAAGGAGAATGCTTCCACTCTTCTAGTATGATACCATTGATCTCTGAAGGGCCATCAAGACTATCAGGGAATAATCTACCCGAACTGGTTCCTGACAAGATAACGAAGGTATTCTCTGACCAATGGAATGAGGATTGCTATCAATTATTAGTCGGTGACATCCCATTGTACCGCTGCTGTTCCAACAAGATGGTTCAGTTGAATGGAATTCTCAGACTGACTGGTCTTTCCAAAATAAAATGCGGTTCAACTGTTGTGCAAATTAAGGAGGGTACGGTATTCATGGAAGGAATGATACCATTTAGAGGAACCTGGGTCCCTTTGTCGAAGGCTATATTTTTTGCAACAAAATATAACCTACTGGAAAAGATCGGGTTCTTCTTGAAGGATTGCATCGATCCCGCTTATTTACCTCCACCGAAAAGTACTCCTTCTAAACTGAAAATACACTCTGCCTTTTGGAAGCAGGAAGAAGTCGACTGTTATGCAGTTAAGCTGGGAGGGAAAGTAATTTTTAGAAGAAAAGACAACGACTTTGTGAATGCTACGCAAATCTGGGCAGCTTCTGGTCTGTCTACTCAGACCGTAGCAAACAGGCTTCAGAGAGAGAAATCGAGGGCTGATTTCCACGTAGTGAGAAAAGGCTCTCCTCGCTTCAGAGGTACGTATGTCCCTCTGATGAAAGCTGTGCAGATCTCACAGAAGGCTGGTGTCTATTCTGAATTAAAGGATTTCTTGGTCGAAGATATTCACTTATGACTGGGCGGTATTGACCGAATGTAGAGGGTCTCTTATATTATATAGTCGCATCATATGAAATTACATATTTTTTTATAGTTTTTTTTTTTGTTTTTTTTTCGCTAAACACTTAAAAGGAAGTTTCGCCTTTTTCAAAGATCACATATTTCAAAATGATAACTGTATATTCATGATTAAATAATAATTAAAGATAGGTAGGTATAGTCTATAAGATATATAAAAGAATGTATTGATTGAGGTAGTTAGAGTTAATGCTTCGTAACCCTTTCTTTGTCTTCCTTAGTGGCCTTGAAGACATTGGTATCTTGTTCGTGTCTTTCCTTTCTAGGACCGTTGAACCACTTCTTGAAATCAAGCACAGATTTGAGACTCCACACCTTGACCCTCATGATGTAATAGCAGAAAAGCATCGCCATGACATTAAAGCAGATGTAAACCCACATGAAACCAAAGTTTCTCCATCTGTAGCTCCATTTGACGTTAAATTGGGCGACTGCTTCATCACCAGTGTTGTATGGGCAGTAAAGACAATCAGACGTGGCATTTGGTTCTAGCAAGTACCCAGTGTTGTCCTCCAGGTATCTGGCTAAGTATGTGCCACAGGTTTGGCCCGCTGGAGGGTCCATTTTCAAAAATTCGTTAGGACCACATTCGATTTTTTTATTGTGAATTTGAGGAGCGACCAAAGACTGGATGACATAGGTGAAAGGAGAGGCATCGTACATAAAATGCCAAAAACCAGGCATGTGCTCTTTGGGTTGCAAAATTCCGCAGAACAGCATCATAGCAGCGAAGAGGTTTGAGTTGATCATGGAGGCGGATGGGACGTCGGGGGACAAGTACAGAATCCATAGCCCATACGTGACGAAGTATATTGGGAAAATCAGGGCGTAGAAGAAGTAGAAGTACCCAGCAGCAGGGGCGGAGGTCGTGGAGCCCAGGGGCCAGTAGTAGCAGAACCAGATGAAGAATTGGCAGATCATGGTCCACATGATTTCGATGATGGTGTGCGACAACAACAAGACACTCCAATGGAAAGTGTTCGAGGCGGCCTCTCTCACTTCATACAGCTCTCTGGAATCGTAAGCAAAAACGTGTAGTTGGTTGATCATAGCCAAGGCAATAACCAGGATCATAAACGTGGAGGAGAAGGCTAGTGAGGCACCGCCGACCGAGTGGTTGATACGGACATACGACAAACCAATAAACAAAGCACACGACACACATTCCAAGAACTTGGCTCTGATATAGATAGGCGATCTCCAGAACTGGATCTTCGTTCTGCGCACAACACATTTCATTTGAGTCAAATAAGAAGCAGCAAATCTACCAGCTAATTCAGGGTCGTCGGAAGTTGGTCTACTTGGAAGCTCCTTGTGTAGTTGTTCAACTTCGGCTCTGGCAGCAGCACATTCTGGGGAAGCCAGCCATAATTCATGCCAGTCAGCGTCGGCAGAGGCAGTAGCACCAGCACCAATACAGTTCAACATATATTCAGCAGGATTTTCGGAAATACCACACTTGACACCAGATTGACGTTCGAAATAACTCAACAAGGTGGATGAGTTTTCACCAATGTCACCAAAGTAAACCATCTTACCACCTTTCTTCAGTAATAATAATCTGTCGAACTGTTCAAACAACGTAGCGGAAGGTTGATGGATAGTACACAGGATAGATTGACCAGAATCAGCTAAAGCTCTCATAAATTGCACAATAGACCAAGCAGATTGCGAATCTAGACCAGAGGTAGGTTCATCCAAGAACAGTAATAAAGAAGGCTTAGCCACCAATTCAACACCAATAGACAATTTCTTTCTTTGTTCGACATTTAAACCTCTACCAGTCTTACCAATGTAGGCTTCAGCATAGTTTTGCATACCCAACAACTTGATGATTTTTTCAACGTACTCGTACTTCTCCTCGACAGGAACAGATTTGGGTTGTCTTAATTCAGCAGCAAATCTTAAGGATTCTCTCACAGATAGTTCAGCCATATGATTATCAGCTTGTGCGACATAACCACAGGATCTGTTAAAGGAGGCAGGAAGGTCTTTACCGTTCACCAACATGTCACCAGTGATAACACCCATATTAATTCTTTGAGCCAGAACATTCAACAGGGTAGTCTTACCAGCACCGGATTCACCCATTAAAGCGGTCATCTTACCAGGCTTGACATAACCAAAAACATCAGATAATAATTGTCTTGTAGCACCGTCATATGGAATGGTGTAATTCAAATGATTCCAAGTGAAAACATCCTTAGAAGCAATAACCTTTTCTAAATCAACATCAGGACCGTTCAAAGCTTCCATCATTTCAGCTCTACTAGCAGTCTTAGCTTCGGCGGATTCGGTACCTAACTCTGGCATATGGCCTCTCTTGTATAACAATAAGTCACCACCAGCTTGAACTGGTTTCAAAAATTCAGATAATAAGACATTACCACAGATGTAGCCAAAAGTCCAGACAATATTGACACCCCAGTTTCTCCATGCGTGTCTGTAACCGAAATGGTATTCGTGGTCAATGTAGGCATCACCACTGACGTATAATTCACCTTTAACCGCACCAGCAGAGTTACAGATTTGATTAGCGACAGACACATTTTCATAACCGGGACCACTTGGAACCAAAGCACTACAAAGCATTTGTCTACCGTGGAATTCAGTGGACATTAAACTTTCGAAAGCATAGGTCAAAGGATCTAAGAAGTGAATCCATTTAATCCAATGATGCATTTCACCGATAGGTAAGACGAAACCACAGTAGATACAAAGAATCATAACCCATAAACCACCAATAGCGTGAGCAGTAACAGCATCTGTAGTCAAGGTAGCAACAAACTTGAAGATGAAAGAGGTACATTGTTGGATAGTTAACAAATATAGGAAGTATTGGAAAAAGGCACCCGCTTCATATTTCAAAAATGGGATCCAGTAGGTAACAAGGGACAAAGTAAGGATAGCGACAAACTTGGTTGGGAATTCAGTAATAATTTCTTGTAGAGATTCAGCAGAAATGTGATACATCGAATACGATTTATGTTTCACCACAATTGGTCTGGTAGCAAAAGAATTACCGATTTCAGCCAAGGAGGTAACAGAAGCGAATAATAAAACATAGAATAAAAGACCACCACGAGAATAAGCACCACTGGTTGTTGATTGACTCTTGTCATCGATTCTGTGGAACATAGAACCGACAACTAACCCTTTAATTAAGAAAGAAGACAAGTAGACCTTAGTATATGTGGAATCACCTTTAACTCTTTGGAACCCACGAATCATACAGTAGTAAACTTGGGACCAGTAGTTGACAACATATTGAGAGTTTTCACGTTGACCAGATTGTAATCTTTGTTTCTTAGCAACTTGCAATCTGTCTCTAGTTTCTTCAGTTGGATGTCTTTGAACGTAAGCATCATATTCAGCAAGTACTTCTTGGTATTCTGGAGAGTTCAACCAATATTCTTCGAATTCATGACCGGATTTTGGTACTTTATCTTCGTAACCTGGTTTAATATCTAAAGTTCTGTTTTCGAAATCGACGGTAACGGATGTTAAGAATTCAGCAGAGGTCATTCTATTTGGCTTGACCCACCCCATTCTTTCAAAATAATCGACAGCTTTGTCAGCAGGACCGAAGAAAATTTGTTTACCATTGTATAAGACGGTGGCTTTATCGAATAATTGGTAAATGTTTTCACCAGCTTGGTAGATAGCAACAATAGCAGAGTTATTCATCATATTGGTAGCAGTTCTAATGGCTTGAGCGAATTCCAAAGCAGTAGAGGCATCTAAACCTCTGGTGGCATTATCCCAAGAATATAAGGAGGCACCCATGGCTTGGGCTTCCACTAAAGAGACTCTCTTTCTTTCACCACCAGAGACACCTCTGACGAAATCGTTACCGACTTTAGTAGCATAAGTGTGTCTTAACCCGAAAACTGTACACCACATATCTCTCATGTTGTCGACATATTCCTTTCTTGTCATGTTATCAATTCTAGTACGTGGAGTCTTACATTTAAGAGCAAAATCGATAGTTTCCTTGACTGTAATCTTAGCGAAATGGAAATCTAATTCTGGACAATAAATGACATAACCTTTATATTTTTCCATCATTTCCTTTTGTTCTAACCCATCGTAACAAAATTCACCATCGACAGAGACAAAATTATCAGTTTCACCAGATAAAGTCTTTAACAAAGTGGAACAACCAGCACCAGGTCTACCGACGACGAATAACATTTCACCAGATTCGACGACACCGGTAACATTTTGAATAATATTTCTCATTGGAACATCATTTTGTTTCTTAAATTTGTGAATAATATGTTTTGGCCAAGACACCATATCTCTTAACATTTCTTCCACAGATGGACCGAAAGCAGCGGAGGCATCAACACCCACGGTGGTGACCCCTTTGAAACCAATACCAGAGTCACCAGGTTCGATACCTTGTTCTAATTGACGAGACCTCAAATAATTTAATAAGGATCTTAAATCGAAATCTAATTCATTAACTTCGAAGGCATCCATTTCCTTCTTAGTCTTTGTAGAGATAACTTTGGCTAAAGATTCTAATTTCTCCACACCAACTTCATTGGAAAGCATGTTGGAGATGTGCCTTGATAGTTGTGAAGTGACATTTAGTTGTTCATCATCCATATGCATATCATCATATGAACGAATGGATTCAGCATATGAATTAGTATCTTCATCGTGAGATTTGGACGAAGTGTCCCTTTCCTCCTTAGAAGACATAATAATCTATATGTATATGTGTGTGTTTGTATGGTTTTCTTTTTAAAATGGGAAGGAAAAGTTTAAGCAGGAAAGATGGAAATTGAAACGAATCATGATTCAAAACAGACTACTTCTTATATATTTCAAATTGAGATATTTTTTTTTTTGGCTTCTTCTTCTTTGTTGGTTATTTTTGGCAAAATAGTAGTAGATGTACAGGCATCTTAACCAAGAAAAGATAAAGCTATGTTAGGCTGTTAAAGTGACAAAGAAATTAAGACAATGACTCTTGCGATGTTAAGAACCGACCTTCGAGAAAAAAAAAATTGAAAAAAAAGTAAAAAAAAAAAAAAAAAATTCTGAGATCACAAGTTGCCTGAAAAAGGGAATTATTTTGTTTTACTGCGGGTAAACGTATAAGGAAATTGAAAAGTAAGAAAACCATACAAAGAGGGAAATCCAAAACAAATAGCGCCTGTTATTGAATGGTTTTCCACTAGCAAATGCTCAAATCTTGAGGGAAAGAGCCCTGCATAAAGCTTTCTTAAAGCGGTTTTTTCCGAGATCACCACACAAAATTCTGATTCGGATTCGGCTAAAAGTTTAGCCGCAAAAAAAGGACAACACCGGCCGGTATTCGGCATTTGTTATTGTCTGTGAAAACAATAGGAAAGTGTAACCGGAAAGAATAGATAAGAGTCTGTACACAATAGAATGATTATTTGTGCATTGGAAATCATTGCAACACAATGGGGAGTGCTTCTTTCTTACACAAAGGAGTACAATAGGATCGAAAGATAACGTTAGCTTAAATCACAATGGGACAATCAGGCGAAAAAAGTAAGGTAAAGAGAATAGAAAAGAATGAGTGTTTTTTCCAACCTTGCCCTAATCCGAGTTAACAACCGAGTACCATTATAAATTCGGTACTTATGGGGAAGACAATAGTATTCTTTTTCAATTACTCTTCCTTTTTTATTTATATGCTATAGGAACCCGAGAAAAACCTTTTAACCCTAGTAATAGGGCTGAACTTTGCCCCAGGTCTAGGCCAAACCCTACTTTCCACATATCCGACAACTCGGCAAACTGAATTTCTAACGCGGGAATTTCTTCTCTTCCTATTTTCTTGATGGGAGCGGTTAATAAAAATAGAACAAAAAAACCGGTTGTTAAATCTTATACGTTTTATCTCTCTAACACCCGGTTTTATTTGGTCTCTCCTAACCGAATCTCAAGACATTACTTTTTGATTAGGTGTCAAAAAAAAAAAAAAAAAAAAAACAGAAAGTAAACAAAAGAGAGTCGGCTCATAAGATTAAATTTCTTATCAGTGCACTTTTGGTTGATGCGAGGATTGCCGAAAAAGAAAAAAAAAATGAGATTGTTGCCATAGCAACGCCAAAATTTCTATATACTCATACTATGTTTTCTTTATAAAATTGTCATCCTAAGGAATAATATCTCATAAATATCCGTTCTTAAATAGGCCTCACTTACACCATACACACATACGTCTTAGCTCTTATCGTTTTAAAGTTTGATATTATTCTTTTCTAAATCAATTAAATTCATTAAATTATTTGAATCCTTTCTTAATCTATAAGTTGGTATAGTGGTGGTGGTGGTGTGTCCATCTCTATTGTTATATTGATTTTGCCACAAGGTTTCCAGTTTATTCTTTAAATTAATTAATTTTTTATAAATGAAATTATTTTGATTAAAATTTTTCTTGGCACACATTAAACAATAAACACAATATTCTCCATATAATATAATAAACCCTAATATAAATCCTGCAACGACACAAGATAAGATATGTGTTAAAAATGATTTAATAAAATTTGCATCATCAAGATGCCATGAACTGCCCTTTGAAATTTGGAAAAATGCATTTATGGAATCTTTATAATCCCATGGTTGCAGCACTCTTACACTTCTTTCCATTGATGTTATATAATGATATGATGGGTCCCAATATTGTTTAAATTTTTCCCATCTCTTGTATTGTTTCCATATGATACTAATGAAAACGGGCCCCGTGGATGCCATGATGGTAAAATATGGTGCGAACCAATTTTTATTGTAATGATTTAATGAATGGATAACTTTATTGAAGAATGGATGGTTGGGGATAGACCCCATAACATCATTTGACACTCCAAAGGGAGACGTCTTTCTGACAAAAGCAGGATATTTTAATAATGGATCTAAATTTCTTTCACATATATCATCTAAATCTATATAAATTCCACCATATTTCCAAAGAACAAAATATCTTATAATATCTGCTTTTTGTATTGGGTATTTATATGATTTTAAGATGGGTGAAAACCAAGGGAACTCGTTAGTAATGAAATCTTTAATCATTGCATCTGTCCATAGGATATATTTATAATCAGGATTTAATAATTGACATTTCACTTGACCTAATTTCCAATGTGGTGGAATATTTTCATTTTTATAAGTTTGATGTATAATTTTAGGTATAAGAGGAGTGGTTTGAGGGTCTATAATATGTGTGTTATTATTATTGTTGTTGTTGTTGTTGTTATTGAATGGTGCAATTTCTTTACTCGGTATTGAATCCTCTGTTGTCAGGTCGATAATTAACATATGAAGATCAAAAGTGTAATAAAGGATAAAAATAATTAAAGATAAATTAGCTAATAATAAGATTTTTAATTCTCTTTTCATGTTGACTCTTTGAATGATGCTTCTTTTTTTTTTTTTTTCAGGAATATATAAAGAAAACAAAAAGGAACCAGATGTTAAAGCGAATGGACTTAAAAATAAAAAAAAAAAAGAAAGAAGAAGAATATGTATATTGGGATAAGGTGGTTGTGGTCTTTATTAACCTTGCAAATGGGGGTCTATACTAGTAACACAATTTTATACCAGGTTATTTTTAAGTGTCACCATATATAAGTGAAGAAAAAAAAAGAAAAATAAATAAGAAAAAAATACGAAAATTCAGTGTGGGGCAAGAATCCAGGGACGTCAGCGTTGAGGGGCACAAAACAGAGACACGAAAAAAAAAACATGGCTGTGTTCCCACCATAACAAAATTTAGAGGAAAGATGAAGAGATCGTCGTTTTGGAAGATAATTATAGTCTGCTACTATTATAGTGTGGTATATTATTATAAGGTGATGTGGTTACGTGCTAGAATTGTTGTTCCGCGGAAGCAGGGGTTGGCTGCCGGTCCTTATTGGTGGTTTCTTCCCTGTGCGTGCGGACTTTTCGGTGTGGGCCGGGAATATCGGGCTGGCGGTGCCGTCCAGGAATTTGTTTGTTCATTCCGCGGAACCGCGATTCTGTGAAGAGAGAAAGGTGTCACAAAATAGATTTATTATTATTATTATCATATTACAGTGAATATATACACTACTGCATCAATAAAAGATTATCTAGTTTTTCTTGGGTTAATTGAACATTTAATGAATCCTTTTCTGATTGATTAATTAATAATTGTAATTCAAGATTGGAGTTGATAGATGATATCATATGCGTCTCCAATTTCTCCTCCAATTCTTTATCCCGTTGATTCAACTTGGTTATTTTATCCCTTGCTGTGGTGACATTCATACCAATAAGATATCCAATGGGACTCATATGGATCATATCACTGCTGTTATTATTATTATTATTATTATCATTTACAAGATCCCCATTGTTTTCTTCTTTTTCTTCTTCTTTTTTTCTTTCTATAGTTTTGTCATTATTGTCTTTTGAAGTACTAAGGTTGGGAACAGCAGGTGAAGGTGTTCTCCTTATATAACCATTTGTATTTGTGCTTGTGCTTGTGCTTGGAGTAGTGGTAGTTGCTGTAAAAGGATGACTTCCAAATCTACGTTGTGGAGGCGCTGGTGCCGGTGGTTGTGTAGATTGTGTAGGTTGTGTAGTAGCGACATTATGATATCTTTCATCCCCAGGAACACTATGATATCTTTCATTCCCATATGGATTTTTAGTATTATTGTTGTTGTTGTTGTAGGAAGGGTATCTCGTATATGGATGGGATCTATTGTAATTATAACGATATCCACCTCCACGTGAAGAAGAAGAAGAAGAATGACCTTTATAATGGTACCCACTACCACCACTATTATATCTCGGTTTGGATTGTTGTGGATAAGAAGAATTTACATGATAACGTGGATTTCTTAAAGATGAAGAATCTTCCTCTTGATTCCTATATGAACCATTATTATACCTATTTCTATTACTGTTATTATTATTATTATTATTATTATTATTATTATATTCACTCATACTGGTTTGTTGCTCCTGTCTTCTACCCCATCATTTAATAACATATTACACTATGTTTATTCAATGTTCACATGCAAATTTTTTATTTTTTCACTTGCTCACCTTCTTCTTTCCTGACCGTACGGGGTGATATAAAAGGAGACCTGAAAAAAAAAAAAAAAAAAAAAAAAGGGAACTGGATCTGGGGCCCAAAAACAATAGAAAGCAGGCTACTATACAGTAGAGATATATATAATTCCACATTAGGTATGGGTGCGGGAAAAATTTTCAAATTTACGCGCAGCCAATTTTCGATTTTCCCCTCACCTACGCCCTAGGGTTTTAGCCTTATTTTTTATCATCACGTACGAATACGGCAAAAAATTTTCCGCGACCTCATTTTATTCGGTCGCTGAAGCCTGTGAACCCAACGTGAGTATATACCGGGACCAGAAGTTTCTTAACCTGGAACTGACAATTATATTATCAATTCTGCCACCTATTACTACTAAAGTGGCTACTAATATTTCCAATTAGATGAGTATATTAGCATAGATATCAATTACACGTTATTTTCTTCAAAACTCATCTGTAGAATTTTTAGTTAGGCCCAATTGTTATTTTGTATTAACTAGAATTTTATTTCCGGAAACCCTACAAATACATCTTACTTTAAAATAAACGTAACCTTCCTGAAAAAAGCTAACCTAGAAAAAAAATCAAATATTTGTGTCCGCGGAAATAAAAAATACGGCAAAAACTGAGGGCAAACTTTCCCGTCCCCATACCTAATTCCACATTATGGAAACATTGTGTCACTCCGAAGGAAATTAAGGTTTGCTTCAATGTATTGTGGATATATTGTATCCATTTTTTTCAACAACTCTCCAATGGAAAAAATTGTATTTAAGTTATACAAATTCTATGTTTTGTAGTCACAGTTTGTATGGTTGCAATAAGGGGGAAAGGGATGGTGTGATTATTTGATAGTTCTTTCTTTGAAATTAACTTGACTTCACATGCATACACTTTTTAAGGTAAATAACAAATAAGATTTCATTTTAACATATTTATCTTATAAAATAGAATATATATAAGCAAGATTTCCATTTTTAAAGATCCCTTTGTTTGTTCTATAACTTAATCTCCTCTTTCGCTCTCTCTCTCTCTCTTTTTAACCCCCACACCCCTACCAATACCCAATAAGTACACCCTCTTGTTAGTTTGTTTGCTTTGCATTGCTTTTTGTTATTCACCTGTTGTTGTTTAGACAAGTTTTTGAAGATTTTTAGTATTTTTTAAGTTTTTGTATTAAAAAGTTGTTTTTCATTTAAACTGAAAAAAGGATGTACCAGGATCAACAAATAAACAAATCACAAAATAATAATAATAACATTCCAAAGGATTTCCCACCAGAAAAGAAAAAAGTCATATTAGAACATTTATTAATAACCAAAAATTCTTCATCACATACCAAAAATTATTCTCATGTACCATGTAAATTTTATAAACAAGGTAATTGTACAGCTGGAGATCATTGCCTATTTTCACATTCTTTAGATTTTAAACAAGCTAATAAGACTCCTTGTAAATATTTTAAATTAGGGAAATGTAAATTTGGTAATAAATGCGCCAATTCACATGATTTGAATGATACTTTCTATCCTCCTACCTCTACAACTTCTTCAGGGACTGATACCCCAAATAATACACCAATTGAATATTTAAATTCAAACCTATCAACATCTTCTTCATCGATCCATCCATCATATAAAAGTTTTATATCAACACCAATACAACACACCCCACCAAATTATCTTTATCAATCCCCAACACAATATCCACTAACTCCACCACATTCTTCGTCCTCTTCTTCCTCTGCATCAACATTTTCTGAACCATTGGAAAATTATTATTATATACCAAGACAATTTAATACTTTATATTCCAATTCAAGACCATCTATGATAAATGATCAAAACAATCAAAATAATAAGAATGAAAATGATAATTATTATTTTGATTATTCATCAATTTTAAAGACTTTAGAAGAAGATGAAGATGAAGATGAAGAAAGACAAAATCAATTTATGTTTTTTCAACCGCAATCGAATACTCAAACTACAACCACTACTTCACAATCTCAACATTTTAAATTTGATGATCTATGAATAAGAAATTTAATATATCTATATATCTATATATATATTATATGTAAGTGTTAACTGGTAATTGTTAATTGATTTTTTCTGCCGTACTGTACAAAAAATAGTGGTAGTAGCATACGATGGAACAATCATTTCAAAACATCTTTATGTTTATCCCAATTATCTGGTTTTGATAATTTTAATTCATCAAAGATCTTTTGTGAACAAGCTTTTCTTGAAAATGTTAAATCACCACCTTGATCACAATGACATTTATATGATCTATAAATATCATCATTAATGGGACAATTTGTATAATAATCATTATCAAATCCTAAATGTTCTAAAAATTGGAATGAATTCTTATTTAAAAATAAACTGGAAACAATGGTTTGAATGGTATTTATTGACCACCCATTATGGAAAATATTACCATCTTTATCAATAATTTCAAATAATTTTTCAAATGGTTTTGATCTCCAAATATTTAAATTCATGATTGCAAAATCATCCAATATTAATTCACATTGTTCAAATTGATCATCTTTATTTTTATCATCATTTTTCTTTAATAAAATTTTTTCAAAATTATCTCTGGAAAGTTTATCTTTATGATCCTTTTTAATGGCTTTGAAAAAATTCCAAACTTCACCTTGTGTGGAATCATCAGGTTTTAATGATCCAGCAAATCCAATTAATTTTTCTTTGTCTTGTAACATTCTGAAAATATCATAATCAATATCACATAATAATTCTGTTCCTGGTTTAATATTCCAAATCCAATCAAATGGTTGCATAAATTTCTCTTGGGAGAAAAAACCAGTGAAATATCTTACCCATTGTCTATATTTCATTGAATCACCATGAGGAATTAATCTCATTCTATTCCTTGATTGCGCCACTTTACCCATATCAATCCATTCAGGCGTAGCCCAATATTTTTGTGTGACTACTTGTAATTTAATCATGGTGTTATCATTAACATCATTAAACAGATCGGAACCTCTTAATCCATCCATCCATGTTGGGTCATCGTATTCATCACCATGAGCACTAATTAAGATCCATGGATATTGTAACCAATTATTGAAAACATTTTGTATAGATTTAATTGTAGTGGTCACTTCATCAATGGTAGAATCAGAGATATACATGACGAGGGCAGCTTTTGGTTTCATACCACGACGAGCTAAAGATTTAGCTAAGGCACCATCCATGGTATCTTCGAAATTAATGTT
>JAJLXW010000607.1:33451-45133 GCA_030571515.1 Monosporozyma aquatica
TATATTATCGTTATTCTATGGCGTCCCCTTTGACATATGGGCTTTGGTGCCTATCATTCAAATTTCGGTGATTTTGATCTAATGACTTCTGCATAGTGAAATTTCATATTACCGTAATAGAAGTGCGCTATCATCAAAAATCACTTGGAACGTCCAGTTCCAACCCACCTCGTTGCAGCACATAGACCCCATTACCTGGATTAACTTCTATATAATGCAGTTACAGTCATATATACTCTATTTGGATCGTCTGGAAACTCGTTTTAAGAGAGGTTTTAGCTTGTAAAATGGTAGGATTAGATACTTGCCAAAATATGGTGCTGCCCAGAGACTCGCCAGGAGTCTCAAGGGACCGAATACTTTCACCACAGCGTAGGAAATAGCACCCGTGATGACCAACCTATGTTTATCTAAAGTTTCGTATTTATCCCCTACCATTCGCTCGATAGCATGTCCACATTTGATCAGTAAGGGATTACTTGATTCAGTTATATTATAGTCGTCCCATAAGTCTAGGTGGTACAGTAGATACCAGCAAATTAATAAGGGAATCGCCGCTGTCAATTCGTGTAAAATGAAGAACGAGGTTATTGTAGGAACTGCACCAACTTGTCTCAATCTTTCAAAATAACCATTAAACCTTGGGTTCTTATTCAATCTTGCCAGAAGTTTCGACTTTCGAATAAACTTTTCCAATCTTTCTCTCTCTTTAGTTACTTCCGAAGTTGTCCCTGCAGTAGTATTTACTTGCGAAGTCGGTGTCGAACTCTCGGAAGTGGAGTAGTTGTGAACTGATACATTAACCTTTAAAGCATTAATCTTTAGAGTATTCGAAGCATAAGATACGGATGAAATAATACCCACTGGCGGCTTAAATAATACTTTCCTTAAAGACTTCCCTAACAGCAACTTATTCAAAAGCATTGTCCCCGTCTGGCTCCTGTAACTTATATCCTTTTAGCCTTTAAAAGAACCTTTCCTTTCAGTGGTCCTCTCATCTTTATACGCACTTTTTTTTCTTAATTACGAGTTACTACTATTTACAAGGAATATATAATTTATATGCTTTTTTGGTGGATTGACAACGCATTCATGCCGTCAAGATATCGGTTTTATGATAAGTTGACAACCTCTTCACACCTATGACAAAGGTCTCCTTCAATTGTCGCTGTATGTTTCCAACATCTGGGACATTTATGTAACTGACTTTTGGACAATTCTATCTTCACATTATTCGAATCTATCTTCAATAAACTACCGGAGTATGATTCTAAACTACCTTGCACTCTGACTGTTTTCACTGAAGCGACCTGTAGGATATCAGTAAGTTCTTCAGAGTCTAATCTTAGATCTTTTTCTGTGCATGTGGTATAAAGCGTCACATCTAATTGTCCTGGTTTTGTGATACTTTTACCAACCTTTTGGTATTCTTGTTGGAAACACTTGAGAATGGATAACTGAAGCTTTATGAACTCTTCTACATCCTTTTCCAGACCAGCAACATTTTTGAAATTGGGTGGTTTCAAATCCATAATCGAACCTAAGTCATATCTTGTCGTTTGGTTTAATTTCCATTCTCCTGGTAGATGGTCCCATACCTCTTGCAACATCACAGGTAATATTGGGGTGAGGATATGTCTATATGTATCTAATGTATGGTATAATACAGTTTGAATCTGTCTTCTCTTAAGAGTGCCTATACCATCTGAATACAGAATATCCTTGGAAATATCAAAATAGAAGGACGACAGTTCATTGTTTAAATGATATTGCACCAAGGTTAACACCTTGGCAAAGTTGTATGTTTCATATGCAAGGTGACATTCTTGCAACAAGTGGGAAAGCTTTCCTATGGTATATCTGTCAACAGGCCTCAGTTCGTCATAGGATAAAAGCTTAAATGTTGAACTTTTATTCATATTACCAAGCATAAATTTAAATGATAACCTCAACCTTTTCAGAGAATCACTGACCCGTTTCATGACAGTGGTACTTGCCGAAATATCATTACTGAAATCTGTTTGTGCCACAAAATATCTCAATCCATCAATACCAATAGGTGGTAGTTGTAATTTTTGATGACCCTCAATGATATCCTTTGGTGAGATAACATTACCTAGAGATTTAGACATTTTCAATCCCTTTGAATCAAGAATAAAGCCATGTGTAATAATTGTCTTGAATGGTGTCTTGACTTTATTGTTTTCAGATGTGGCTGCAACATGAGTTAGCAATGAACTTTGGAACCAACCACGATGCTGATCAGAACCTTCTAAATAAACATCAGACATTGGTTCAGGTAAAAGTTCCATCTTAAGAGCGTCTTGATAAAATTTCTTGATTACACTCCACGATGTACCGGAATCAAACCAAACATCCATAGTATCCTTACCCTTGATATATTGCGATGCTAAATGTTTATACTCTTGAGGCAACCATTTTGTAACCTCTTCCTCTGATTCATTTTGTTCAAACCATGAATTTATAGAACCTTCTATTTCAAACAGCTTGATGATATGAGAGATGATTTTTTCATCCATTAGCACAATATTTGGATCTTCTTTATGTTGAAAAAATGGGATTGGGACGCCCCAAACTCTTTGTCTTGATATACACCATTCACTTCTATTTCTAATAAATGCCCTTAACCTTAATTCACCTCTTGCGGGGGTAAAATTTACACCTGATAGACATTTTATTGCATCATCTTTAAGACTAGTTAAGTTTATAAACCATTGTGGTGTTGATCTAATAATAACAGGTTTTTTAGATCTCCAGTCATAAGGGTAAGAATGTTTATAATCAGCTTGTGAAAATAGCATTTTTAAACCAGATAACTTGTCCAGTATTATCCGGGTAGTCTCAGTAGACAATACATTTCTGCCCTTATTATTGCCTTTGGGATCCTTAAGCAATTGTCCGACTACATCGTTAAACTGTGTTAAATCATAGTTCCCATTTGCATCAACAGGTGAAAATATGGTTAGGTTGTTCTTAACTCCAATCAAATAATCATCCGTACCATGTCCTGGTGCAGTATGAACTAAGCCTGTTCCTGCATTGTTTGTTACATGGAGGCCAGATAGAAGTGGATACCTTTCTTTATTTCTCAGTAGGGGATTTTCATAAAATAAGTCCTTTGATAATAACTTACCTGAGAAGACACTCAATATAGAATAATCTTTGGAACTTAAAGGCAAGTTTGGTAAAGTATCTTCTGCTATTATAAGATACTCATTGTTAGTTAAATCGTGAATGAGACAATATCTAAAAGATTCATTAAAGCAAATTGCCTTATTTGCTACTAAAGTCCAGGGTGTTGTGGTCCAAATCAAACATTTAATACTTGTCACTTGTTCTAGTTGTGCCTCGGGTAAAGATTCTCGTAGAGTAGAGGCAGATTCTCGTGTCAATGGAAATTTCACATAAATGGCTTTAGAGATATGATTTTCATTATATTCTAGTTCGCTCTCCGCTAATGCTGTTTTAGTTTCAGTCCCCCAATAAACAGGTTTATTACGTCTTTTAATAAATCCTCTCTGATAAAAAGTTTTAAAAATGTTTAACTGGTCTAATTCATAACCCTTTTGCATGGTAATATATGGGTCATCCCAATCTGTCAAGATAGCAAATTGTTTAAACTGTTCCAATTGACTTTCTTGAGTTGACTGTGCATGTGATGCTGCAATTGATCTAATTTCTATGGGATTAGTCAGATTTTTCCTATTGGTAGGTAATTTCCCTAAGGCTTTTAATTCAATCGGTAATCCATGACAATCCCAACCTGGTTTATAAAATACACACTGACCTCTATGTAACATATGATATCTCAATATAATATCCTTCAGGATCTTATTCAGCGCATGGCCCAAATGAATATCCCCATTGGCATACGGTGGTCCATCATGCAATACAAACAAATTCTCTTGACAATATCTCAATTTATCCTCAGGATCCTGTATTTGCCCAATTTCACTAATAAATTGGGCTAACTGAGCCTTATATATGGTTTGAGAACATTTCGGTACCAGCCCTTGCAGACATTTTTCTAAAGAAGATCTGGCTGGGAATGTTGTTTTCGGTAGATTTAGGGTATGTTGATATGAATGTGCAGTAGAAGCGTACCTAACTGTCCTATACAACTTTACACAACCTCTCCAACGGTATAACATTTATTACCACAACGAAAAATAATTGCACCGTCCTCCTTCAGTTAATCCAATGTCCTTCTTACTCTTGTTTCCTTATAAACATACCTCGAGGACTTTTAAAAGGAAGAGATTCGGCCGAACTTTAATTTTTTTTTCTTCTTTCATCCAAAAATGAAAAATTTCAAAGCAATGATCCAATACTTTATTTACGATTTTATATATATGGAAGAAGAAGGAAAGAATTCCAGCCATCAGTTGTTCTTTTTGGTCTCTGGTAACAGCACAAGTGGAACATTTGGTTAGCCTTATTTCCTTTTTGTCTTTCCCTCTTTTTCCCTCTTCATTTCTTGGTGGTTAATTTTGCAACAATAGTGATAGATCACAGCACAAATCAACAACAAGATAAAATAGAGAAATATTCTTTTGGACCACCTTTTTTTTTATTGTATTTTGTGGGGATTATCAAAGAGTTAAAATAACTACCACCCTCTCTAACTGGCAGTAATGACAGTTCGCCCTTTGAAGGAACAAACTGCCCAGTTGAGCAAGTTTATGGTTAGACAATTCGTTCGTGGGGTTAAATACAAATACATCCATTTATTAATTCCAGATGCAAGTATTGGTCTTAGCACTACAAAAGTCTTAACCTCAATCGATGACAATAAATTGGCTACATTCATGGAAATCATGATACAAAGATCAAGAGCCCATATTTTACAATTTAAAAGGGTTTGTTGTATTATTATTAAATTTCTAGAATGTTGTGAAGCAGAGACCAATTACATGAGACATCTAAAATTTAATTTAAATAAACTAATCGTAGCTGCATTTGTAATGAGTGTGATCAATTCTGGGGTCACTGAGGGAGATAAAATTATTCAAAGAGAAAATTGTTATAAATTGTATTCAAAGATTACTGGGTTAACAATTAAAGAGCTGACCAATTGTTGTTCGATTGTGAGGCCCGTGGTTGTGCGCCGTAGTCGGAGACAGAATGCATTATTAAGACGAAACCGGCTTCATGGGGTCTCTTCCTCCTCCACTGCTGATATATCCACGAGGTTTACCAGTACCACACTGTTACATGATGCTCATACCAATCCACATGATTATAACAGTGCTACTCCATCTCCAGAACGTTCTGGTTTTTCTTTGGAAGAAAACCTGCATACCTCTGGAACTCCCAACCATATATTAGCTCCCTCCTCGACGATCAACCCATCCCTGGTATTAAATACAGACTCTGATGCTAGTAATAATATTCATAATTTACCAAGATTGTACTCGAATCTCATGCCTACCTCCAACGAAGACCCCCAAAATGATGCAAAAATTGATTCAAACACTGACATATATGCAACTGAACTTGATAATAATAGCAGTGTGAATTTTCAAGATGGATCAGAATATCACCATACAAGACACAATAAATATAATCAACGCGGTAATGGATACATTTTACCTAGTGAAATCGAACAGTTCAACATCATGGGCCAAAAGTTGGTCAGGGAATATTTCAAAGTAGTGTAACCTACTATATATTTTATATATACATATTTAAACAGACATTTCAAGACACATATGATGACTATCTATACTATGTAACTTTTCCCAATTTGTGACACTTTCCTCTTTGGGATTCAAAAAATTTTTCATTAAAAAAAAAAAAAAGAATAAAAACTTTGAATATTCGATGAGTAACTATTGAAGAAGAAGACTCATTAAAACAATAAGAATATAGGTTCTATTCACAACTATTGAACATCCCAAGGCTCCTTAACTACAGACCCACATGTCCGACGAAACTTTGTTTATTAGACAAGCCATAGATGCGTTAGTTTCTGCATCAGAAGAAACGTCCACTGCAAATCCAGCCATACGGGAATTATTAGAAAGAATGAAATTTAATAATATGAATCCATCAACTCTAAGTAAATTACAAACTACCCGAGCAAAACGAAATCTATCGACACCTTTGTCTGTATCATCGAAAATAGAGACACCCAAATATATAATACCAAACCAGACAGTGGTGCACCCAAGTTCTTTTGAATCCGTTACATCTTCTGTATCGGCACCTTCTTTACTTCAAGACACTATATCAAGAGCAAGTAGTACTGTCACTATCGACAGTTCTATGTCCTCGTATGATCTTAATATTACTGCCAATACAACCCCGACATTAAGTACAACGACGAGTCAACGCCATAGTAAGAAAAAGGAACAACCACCTGAAGGTCATTTCCCATGTGAGAAATGTGAACTGATCTTTAAGAGAGAATCAGATTTAAGAAGACATGAAAAGGCACATTGGTTAACGTTACCTCATATTTGTTCACGTTGTGGGAAAGGTTTTGCTAGAAAAGATGCTTTGAAAAGACACGCAAATACTTTGACTTGTAACAGAAATAGAGAGAAACTGAAAGAAATCGTTGGGGATAATTTCGAAGAGTACATTGCTAAAGCACACAGAGATGGGATCAGTATATGAAACCAAGAAGCAAACAAACTGATACAAACCATATAATAATTAGATATATATATGTACATAAAAAGACTCTTCAACTATTCTTCTCAAAAATACAAATTTCATAAGCTATTATTCTATTATTACTTTTATTTCATTAAAAAATATATGTTTATATACATACGTACACATGAGTACTCTTGCTCAAAAATTCAGGTTATGAATCTAATCCTTCTTTGCAGCTTCTTCAGCTTTTTTAGCATCTTCAAATTCTTTGATCTTTTCATCCAATTGGGATAAAGCATGATACGCCTCAGGGCCCAATTGTGGTAGAACTTGTTGAAACATATCATCTAGAGGTCTTAATTCACCTTTACCATAGATGGCAGATACATTATATTTTGGAGCAAATTCGAATTTCTCTAATTTATCAAAATGTAAAACATTCCCATCTTCTTGAAAGAAGTTGGCTTCAGCAATATCATCAATGGTAACACCACCCATCTTATGCATTTGGTTCATCAACTTAGGTTCATCAGGGAATAAATGAGTCTTTTTTGATTGTTTTCTTCTTGTACCACCAACTTTCCCAGCGGCAGATAATTTTTGTAATTTAGCTAATTTAGCTTGATCGATTGGCATCTCTATTTTTGTGTTTTCTTTTGGCCTGCGAACCTAGTAAGATGTGTACCTGTTAGAACAATAACATTTAATCATCATAGAGAAGGATGGACTGAGTAAACCATTACATTTTCTGTGTCTTTGGCAGTTATGTCAAGTTGGATTCATAATAATCCTTCAATCTGCGTCCATCTCTTTTTTTTTTTTTTCGTTGTTGTTTTTTCCGTGCAATTTTCTATTGTTTTTGCGTCGATGAAATAAAAAGAATAATCTTGTTATCCATTAAAATGGCTAAACAATAATTGATCTGATGTGAAATGACTGTTGGGGGGTTAATAGATTATATTTGTAGAGTTCTGAAAAAAATAAATAAATATTAAACAGAGGGTAGAAAGTAGGTGGGGGGAAAACGTTATTTGCTTGTGAGTACCATTACGTCGTATAGAATGCACACTAACGATACATCCCTAAGCAATTAGTCCTACTCTTATTTGGGGAAATTTTTTTTCGGAAGAATGGCAATATAAGGAAATCCAGCTATTCCGCTAAAAAAAAATATACCGCCGTATTTTCATCTCTGGAGCAAATCTTTAAAATGCTACATAAATTGGAACAAAAAAGACACCTACCTAAATTTTACACATATCTCATCTTCCCAGAAGGCAGTTATCCTTACAATAAATTACTATTTACAACTAAATACAGGTTTACACCTCTGGAATACTAGAAAACGTGGAGAAAAGAAACCTTGAAAAGAAGCAGCGAAAAACCAAAAAAACAGATCTGATTCCTTGGCCCAGTTGGTTAAGGCACGGTGCTAATAACGCCGGGATCAGCGGTTCGATCCCGCTAGGAATCATTTTTTGCCACTTCAAAATTGCAATAATTTTTTGTTATCACTGTAGACGAAATATATGCGCGGGTAAGGGGCGATATATCTCAACACAACCGCTGGTTAGCAACTAAAATTGTACAAACTATCACAAAAGATACCAGTAATGAAAGGAAATATGTATCTTTTCTATACGTCAAGTTATATGATTATTTAATGAGATTAAAAATTGTGGGAGACAAAAAGTGAAAAATAAAATGGATTAAATTATTTCTTACCCTTTTTCTTAAAGAATCCAAACTTCTTCTTTTTCTTCTTCTCACTATCGGTAGTTTGAGAAGTACCAGTTGTTGTATTGCTAGAAAATGAAGCAGGTGATGCCTCAACAGTATACGAGGCACTCTGTGAGATTGGTGGTGTACCCAATTGAATGGGTCCATGTGATGCAATCTGTGGCTTCTGTGGTTGTAATTGCTGTTGTTGCTGTGTTTGTTGTAAAGGTTTTGATAACGCAGGCATAATTGTAGATGATTGCATGTTGTTAACGTTGGACATTGATGCATGGGGACGTAATTGGTTATGTACCACCGAGTTAGTGGAGATATTTCCCACATTATTAACATCAACAGACGACGAACTAATCTGCCTTTGCTGTAATTGCTGTTGATTGAAATTGACCGGCATATGTTGCATTGTATTGGATCGTATATTTGCATTCAAATTATTGAAAGATGCACTATGCATATTCTGTTGTTGTTGTGGATTTCTGATACGAGTTTGGAAATTCATACTTTGACTAGATAAAGAATTTAATCTACTTTGACTATTCATTTGAGGTGGAATATTATTCATCATATTATTTTGGAACGATGTCATATTTGTATTAGAAGGATTACGAAGATTAGGCATATTACTGGTTCTATTCTTTCTACTCGTTGGTTTAATAGCATGATGTTGTTGTTGTTGTAGTGGTTGTTGCTGTTGCTGTTGTGGGAATCCACCAGCATACCCCATCCCTGACGAAATTGGATCATTGAAATTAGTAGCAGATGCCGTAGATGCTGTAGCACCATATAAATTCCTGTTTGGTCTCATACTTGGATTGAACTTTTGTGGTTGTTGAGATAATGGGTTGAATGATTGTGATCTGTTACTTTGTACCTGGGATATTTGGTTATTATTGTTCATGGTCATCTTAGGTTTTCTCCCCACATATTGCTGCTGCTGCTGTTGTTGTTGTAAAGCTCTTCTTTGTAATTCCAATTCACGTTCTTGTAATTCTAATTCTTTCCTCTTTAAATCTAATTCGCGCTCTTGTAAAATCTTATTCTCATCTACTACATCACCCTGGGATGTAGTTGATCCCTCACTACTATTAGTATTAATATTTTGTGAAGTAGCACTCCCATTAGAACTTGTAGGTGGTTGTGTTTGTTCTCCCTTTTGATATTTATTCATTGTTCGTAATGGTGAATCCCCATATGAAACACCGAATACTGCTAAATCTTCTAAATCATTTAAATCAGGGGTACCAGTTGATCTATAACTTGCAGATGAATTTTGAACATTTTCAAGATTTTTATTGACCATCTTATCACTTGTAGTTTCAATATAGCTAGCATTATTATTATTAGTATTAGTTGATTGAGTTAATTTTAAATCATTAATTTGCTGTTTTAAAACAACAATCTGGGATTCATATTCATCTACTATTTGTGTTTGATTATTTTTTAATGATGAAACTTGTGATTTCAATTGATCTATTGTATCTTTGTATTGATTTAATTGATCATTTTTAATATTCATATCCTGTTGTAATGAAGTTATTTGTTTTTGTAATTGATTATTATTATTATTGTTAATTTCATCATCAGTTGATGAATTTTCATTTAAATTTCTTTTAAACCATTTAGATTCATTATTATTAATCTTTTGGAATTGTGACATTACTGAATATAAGAACTCGAGGTAAGGTGTCTTTATATTTTGATCATCAGCTAATAATATAATTTGTAACCAGATTAAATCTATATTTAATGATGCAGTCTTATTAATGAAATGATACACTAAAGGTGGGATATCATTATCATTTGGATATAATGATTGCCAATGGGTCAAGAGATGGGATTCACCATTCATGGAATCATCTAATGTAACCCCCATCTTATTAATGATGGAAACCACTTCGGTGACTAATCCTGAGATTAATGGTTTAGCCAAGATTAAATTAGGTAAAATTTTGGTATTTGTTTCTTCTAACATTATTAATAATGGATCAAAACAAATTTGTGATAAAGTTAATTGCCATTGAATTTTTAAAAAATCCAATGATGAATAATTGGAAAGATCTATAATCTCTTGTGGGAACAATTTTGTAAATAATCTTTGAAAAGTGGTTAATAAATTTTGTGTGGTGGAACCATATGATTTGACACTACTATCCCCGAGATAAATAATATTTTGTGTTTCTTTGGGCCCAAATTGTTTAAATTTATTTACCAAGGGGTCAATTTGACGAATATCAAAATTGGATACAATACTTAACACGTTAATATGATGATTAGTGTTAATAGACATTCTAATGAATGGTTCTAATTGGATACTCCCACTACTCTCTATGAATATTTTTGTATTATTAGTAATTAATGGAGACAATTGTGATGATACAGTAGACAATTCTTGTAAAGAGGTAGCACTTAAGATAATCAAATCACATAATAATTTATTGTTGTTGTTGTTGGTGTTATCAATTAAATTTTGAATGGAATTGAAATGATTTGATAAAGTAAAATTTTCGAATCCATAAGAATAAGTTTCAATTTCATAATGATTTGAAGTTGAGTCACTTACATGATAAAGATCGACACTATTAGCCAATTGAAACCTTGATGCAAGTAATATAATATTTGGGTTATTACCATATAGTAAAACTTTTAAAGAGGACATATTTTGGTTGGGTTTAACTCTAAAGTTCAAAACAAAATTATAATATTAGCGAATGGATATATTTTATTTTCCCAACGGTATAAAAAAAAGGAACCACAACAAGGACTTATGTTCTATCCTCTTGACCACAGGTATAATAATTGTAGAAAGCAACGAAAAAAACAAAAAAAACAACGAACTTCGATTTTCCTTTAGAGTTTGGCACCTTTAACTAAGTAAAAAAGGCAAGTGGGAGATGGCGTAGACCAATGTGTGTTGCTATTATAACGTGGGCACCAGAAACAGTTGATCTTGCCCATACAACAAACAAACAAAAAAAAACCTTCATCCATCCATCAAACTCAGTGAAATAAAAAAAAGGCAGAGTTCAGAGTTCAACCAAAACTCAATGAAGACGAATGAAATTTCCACAGTGGAAGAAAAAGAACAATAGAATCTCTCGAGGAAAAAAAAACGAAAAATTTTTGGGGCTTGGCCTTCGGTCGGTGTTAAGCCACGCTTATCCCCGATGGGCATTTCATTCTCGGCGGCTAACGCAATTTCATTATTGACAACAACTTGAAGTTGAACTTGAACCACTGGCACCTTGGTGATAGGTTCTGTATGTATATGTGTGTGTGGGAGGGGGGGGGGGGGAAAAAAAAAAAAAAAAAAAGAAAAAAAAA
>JAJLXW010000607.1:45153-60655 GCA_030571515.1 Monosporozyma aquatica
GGGTTGGGGGGGGGGGGGGGGGGGGGGAATAGAATAAAAGAAACAGGAAAACACAGACCACTTTTCTCAACTATCATATGTTAGGGCAAAAAAACGGTGGGTGGGTGTGTGACAGAGTGTGTGTGACACACAAAGGAACCACTTAAACGCGCCAAAGGTACCTACTCTACCTACTCTAATAAAGAGAAACAGCCATTGTACACTCAGCTTTTCTTCTTTTTTCTCTCTTACCCCTGTTCTGATTTATTTTCAACCCTCAAAACACACCAAAACTTCATACAATTCCAGATAACGGAAACATCCAATCTCGGGAATTATAGCCTTTTCCACTCTCAGGCATCACTATACTTCTTTTTATCGCTCTGCTCTCTACCCTCCCCCCCCTTCTCCATCATCCACAATCACGGTGGACTCGAAATCTTTATATCTCAATTTTTTTTATCTTTTTTTTTTTTTAGAAAAGAAGATAAATTTCAATTAAACGCTGTATTTGGATGCGATGACACATTCCGAACTGAAGTTGAAACTGGTCACATAACACTCCCCGTCACCTACGTAAGACTATTACCATGTTATCTACTGCAAAGGTTGGATCCGATAATGGGTTAAAGAAGGTTAAAAAGAGAAGAAAACCAGTCAAATCCTGTGCATTTTGTCGTCAAAGAAAATTGAAATGTGATAAAGAGAGGCCCATTTGTTCCTCATGTAAATCAAGAAATTTATCACAATGTGTATATCCATCCATGGATAACTTAATCTCGAATGACTATTCACCTCCATACAATGGTGTCGCTAGCGTATCTACCACCACCAAACCTTCCAGTCCCATTACTGTTGATAATGCAGCTGAATTATTAATGAAAGTAAACACTTTAGAAAGGCAGATAGATGAATTTACTAAAAAATCACCAGCAAGTAATAACAATACCATGTCAACACAGTCGCTGAATTCAGCGGGTTCACCTTATTCAAATTTCTCAATAAGTTCTCACGTCGATGACATTTTCCAAAATAGTGATATACATTTACCTAACCCATTAAATGAATTTTATTATTTACAATGTAAACCATCAGGTAGACGGATCCTATATGGAGCAACATCAATGAGAACTAATTTATTTAAACATAGATTTGGATTCGGTGAAAAATATGATCAATTATGGCATAAAGTGAAAATTGAAAGAAATAAATGGAAACAAAAACATAATGCATCTACTTTAACAGAATTAAAATTTGTAGAGAAACCTACTGATAAAAATTTTAACACTTTAATAGATAAATTATGTTTTGAATTACCACCTTATAATAAATGTATTGAGACTATTCATCTTTTCTTTGATTCAAATTTACAAGATCTTTATTTGGTTAATACAATATTAGATAGAAATAAAGTCATAAACGATTTCTATCTTTGTTTTATCCCAGATTCTGATCATTTATTACCCGATGGTGATAGAAAGATTAAACTTTTACTTGCTGGTAACAAGAAAAATTATTATAAAGTGGCAGTTATTATTCAAATCATTACATTAAGATATTTTTATGAAAAATGTCCCGATTCTATAGATTTATTTTGTCTTTATCTATTGGGTCAATTCTCGGCAAAAGTATTCTATATTGAAAGATTACAATTCTTATTATTACGTTGTCATTATTTGAAAACATATAGATCCGATTGTGATAATTCAAATATTATTAATATTGTCAGTAATATGGTAACCACAGCGATTACTATGGGACTAGATAGAAATATTGATCAAGTGTATAAAGGGCAAGAAAATATTGTGGGTAATTTATCATCATTGAAAAGCATGTGGATGGTTATCACATTTTTAGATCTAGAATGTGCTATTCAAACAGGGCAACCTTTAAACTTGGCTAGTATCGATTTAGATTATATGAATGATGATGAAATCATTGGTACCGATCCATATTTAAGTAAATTAATGAAGACCACCAAGATGGGGAGGAAAGTGCTAATGTCTGTTAATGCTAAGCGTGGTATACCTAAATTTCAAGCATTGACAGATTATATCAGAGATTTCATGGAAAGAGAATTACCAAATATTTCTTATTTCATGGATGCCAAATTATTGGCACAAGTAGAGTTACATGATGTTAGGATTATCACTTTTTGTCTAGAAATGATTTTATGTTTAAATAATCTCAATTTTGCCATCAATAACGAAATTAGGGTCAGTCTCAGAAATAGTAGTATTCATACATCTTTATTAGCCTTCCATGTCTTAAACGCAGTGACTGAAAGATGTTTCCAATTAGATAGAGAATATTTCCCTGAAATGTTCACTGAAACATCTTCTAATTTAACACCTTATTTTGTACAATCCATTGGATTAACAGCAGGTTTATTGCCAAGAGTGACATCTATTTTCTGTGCCATTATCTATTATCGATTGACAATTTTCATAAATAATGATTTCCTCTTTTATAATAAACCTGCTTACACTTGGAATTCTACAAGTCTAAGACCAGCGAAAAATGAAATATCTGTCCTCTTTGCTCTAGATATACACAAGAAACTTTGTGATAAATGGTTAAGACCACAGGATGCTACTAAGAGGAAAATCATGAGTAATTCATATCATTTTGTGGTTGCTAATGCTATGCACTTAACATTTAGGAAAGTGTTAGATAAGTGTCTCGAATATAGGAAACGTGCTGAAGAAGCATGGATAACTCAATTGGGGGATGATATGAAAAGTGAATTGGATTCTCCTATCAATGAATCTACTGATAACAATTTCGCTAATATGGTGAGTTCAGAATTGTCAAAGAAACAACAAACCACCAGAGCGATATGTTCTATCTCCATGATAACCCATTCACCAAACGTAGACAACACCGAACTAAAGAAAGATTTATCTATTAGCCTTGCCACCTACCATCGACATAATCTTCCCAAAAATCCTTCAAAAGATACAAGTGGAACTGAAGGAATGATGATAGGATCTGTTTCACCAGGTTTGAACCCACTGGTTAATGAGGTTGCTGATAAAGATGGAAATAGAAGCAATAGCATCCTCAATAACGGTGGTAATGAAGAGAATGATGAAAATACCAAGAAACAAACCCAGGACAAGGAAACTGAAATGTTGCAACAAATTACTGACGAGTTTTGGTCCAGTTACAACCTTGGGTGGGAAGAATTACTAAACCATACAGATGCACATGATTTATTCAATAACTGCTCCTAAGCTCAGTTTCCCTCAATGTTCTCTATCTCAAAACCAAAATCCACCATGTAAATATACACATAAACATTTGTACTTTTTTTCCATTAACATTTCATAATATCAGACTTATATAGTGTCCGTATTCATCGAACCTCTATTTTGTGTCACTGTCTTCTGACCTGTGTGCATATTTTCTGTTATTATCTTAATTTTCAAGCTTCCATGATTTCAAAAATGAGAAAGACAGATCTAAATTTGAGATGAGAACGAATAGAATAAAGATCTGATAGAAAATCCCAGATTAAGTTATCAAATCTGTTCCCCCAGTGCTCAATTCTGTACAACGTTTTGTTAAAGAGCTCAGATGGTTATCGTCAAAAAGAAGAGAAAAGTTATAAAATCCTGTGAGTTCTGTAGAAGAAGGAAATTGAAATGTAATCAGATCAGACCAAGTTGTTCCACATGCACAGCTAGGGATCAAATATGTGAATATGTAGATCCTCCTGAATCAATTGTCAGTGAAAGCTCCGAGTATCACCATCTATCTCCATCAATGGATAATAAAATGAATAATAAAGTGAGTAATGAAGTGCTACTGGACGGTATAAACAATTTACAACGCCAATTACAATATTTAACGGATACAGTCAATTTAAATAGAGATAATTTATCAAGTGTTCAAACTACTAAGAATTTCACTGATAAGCCCGCGAAAAATATTATCTATGACTTCTCATTTATTCATGTCAAAGCAGATGGAAGGCGAATCTTATATGGTCCCACATCCATGAGAACCTATATAGCTAAGGATAAGTGGGGGTTTGGTAAGAAATGCCAACAAATGATGAGTAAATTGAAAGCTGAGAAAGAAAAATGGAGGGCTCAAAACCCTGTTAATCAAGAATTGAAAGAAGTTGATCAAATTATTGTTGAATATGGTGAAGGGTTCAAGACTTTACTTTCAGAAGTGTGTAGAGATTTACCTTCACATGAACAATGTTTCTCTTCTCTAAATTCCTTCTTCGCAAACAATAATGCTGAAATTTATCAGATGAATCGAATTGTGGATAGTCATAAGGTATTGAATGAATATTTTTATAACCATTTTATGGCAGATGGACCTCGATTGGATGGAGAAAGACCGATCTTAACTCTTTTACCTTCAGAGCAAGGGAATTACTATAAAGCTGCTGTGGTGATTATGATTCTTTGTATTGTCCATTACAAACAAAATATCCCTGCATCAATTCGCCGATTTATCACTACTTTAACCGGATTAACAAGTGCCCATGTATTCTATATTGAACGGATACAATTTCTAGCATTAAGGTGTGAGTACCAACGATTCACATATGCAGATGGTGATGATTCACATCTGGTTAATTTGGTAAATATGACTGTCACTACTGCTATTGCTATGGGTTTAAATAGAGATATTAGAAACCTTTATGCAGGTCAGGAAACTGTTGTTGGAACATTAGATTCTTTGGAAAATTTATGGTTACAGATAGTCTTAATGGACTTGGAATGTTCCTTCCAAATTGGAAAACCACTTTGTGTCCCCCCCACTGTTTTAGATCATAACATAATCATAGAACATGACATATATTCTGCCTATAAGGTTAAATTGATCAAATTCCTTAATTTAGTGAGGCCTATGATATCGGCAATAAATAATCCTTTGGGACAACCTGATTTAAAAGAATATTGTTCTGATGTGTTTAAATTTATTAAGAATGAATTACCACCAATAGCTTTATTCACTGATAAAGAAAAATTCCAATTTATTCAATTTAGAGATATAAGATTATTTTCCCTTTCCCTACAAATGTTACATTCATTTGCCACTTTAAGATTTGCTGTTATTCGAGAAAGATCTTGTATATTAAGAGACATTGGCGTTCAATCATCATTAATTCTACATAAATTGAATACGCTTTTGGTAGAGAGATGTTTCATGTTGGATTCCAAATATCATCCTGAATGTTTAGTTGATACAGATTTAAATTTTCCACCATATATGTGTTTAATGTTATATTTGACAAATGGGTTATTTCCCCGTGTCGCTTCTGTGTTTTGTCCACTTGTATATCATAAGATTACTAGGTTTGAATCTGGGGATTCTTTGAAATTACAAGATGAAGAACCCACGACAGATTGGGATTATACCACATTAACAGTGTCAAAGGAGATGAAGTTCTCAATACTAAAGGCATTTAATATATATTGTGAATTGGTATCACATATTGCTAACCCTGAAGATCCACGATTGAAACGTATTTTGGAGAGATCTCAATATATGAATATTACATTAGCCATTGAGAAACTTTATAGAACTATTATTAAGAAAACATTGGAGTTTCGTACTTTGGCAGAATCTTCATGGAATGATAAAGAGATTGAGTTGGATTCATTGGAGTATCCTAAGAGAGGCGATACGGGACATAATACGGGGACAAGCACCAGCAATAATGCCTCTACAATTACTCCTGCTACTGCCAGTACTCTTACTAATGCTACTACTATTAGCACCAATCCCGATGACTCATTTACAATTCCACAACCAACCTCTAATAGACAAAATCCATCAGATAAATATGATAATCCTGAAGATTTCTTAGAAGCTATAACAGATAAATTTTGGGAACAATATAATGTTGGTTGGGAAGATTTATTAAAAACCGATATCATTGATGAACTTTTGTCATAAAAGAGAGAGGGAAGATACTATTTTTATACGTACTTTTTTTTCATTGTACATAGGATAGATAAGGTATATATTTTTAATAGTAAGCTTATTGTGGACGTTGATAATATTCTGCAAACCATGGGTGATGTAAAGCTTGTTTTGCGCTTAATCTCATATCAGGGTTCAATTGTAATAATCCAAGTAAAAGATCGATTAAAGTGTCGTCTAATGGATAATCACAATTGGCTTGAAGAACCATTTTCAAATCCTTTGGTAATCGTTTAGGGAAATTTGGATTATATTTAGGTAGGGTGACTACGGAGGGCCATGTTGCCTCATTTGGTGTCCCCATCATATCAAATATTAATTTCAATTGTTCTTCATCATTACTCCCTGGGAATAAAGCTTTCCCAGTAATCATTTCTGCTAGGATGCATCCACAGGACCAAATATCAATTGATGTCGAGTAGGTACGAGATCCCATAAGGACGTCAGGGGCTCTATACCAAAGTGTGACGACTTCACTAGAGAAAGTGTTCACGGGGATCCCAAAAGCACGAGCGAGACCAAAATCACCAATTTTCAATTGACCCTTCTTATTAATCAATAGATTCTGTGGTTTTAAATCACGATGTAAGATTTTATTCTCGTGGCAAAACGTTAGACCTTCAAATAATTGCCATTGGAAATATTTCACTAAATGTAATTCTAACCCCTTTGGTTGATTACCAATGGTTCTTGAATCCATATATTTTTTCAAATCATTATCCATATATTCAAAGACTAAAGTTAACTTATTTTCTGTATGAATGACATCATAAAGTGCCACAATATTTTCATGTTTTAATTCTTTCATAAGAGAAATTTCTCTAATGGCGGTAGAGGGGGTACCTTCTTCTGAATCCAATTTAACTTCTTTTAAAGCAATATATTCTCCCGTGGCTTTATTTAAACCCTTATAGACCGTGGCATAGGTACCGTTACCTAATTTTTCCAACTGTTTAAACTGAGACGCAGACATATTTTCCAGCGAGCTTACCCCTTGTATAAGTGTGCTCTACCATACCAATATCTTCAAGAGAGAATAAGATTAAGATATAGTTTACTCTCTCTTCAAGATGAAATTTCAAGTTTCAATTATTATTATTATTATTATTTTTTTTCATCTCGAAAATCCAGTTCTACCGTAGTTATAATATCTTCACAATACAGGAGATAACCGCAGCATATACGTAAACACACTCCACACTGCAATGCAACAGGAGACCTCTGCAACCTGCCTGTGGATGCACCCATTGTCTTCACTGAAACGTATCCCCCACCACCATCTTCACCACCCCATAACTAACCTCTAATATGCCCTTTATTATAGTGGGTGACAGAAATGGAAACAGAGCCGTTTTTCCTCGCAGTGAAAAAAAAATGAAATAAAATAAAAATTTTCCAGATTTCGAGATCTTGACAGATGATATACATTGTTGAATATATATTATGATCCCACTTTACATTGATGGCTTCAACCCACCTGTTGATTCATCAGAAGTGTGCCTTTCGTCAATCGGTTGAGAGAAACGCGAAGGTGAGAAGATTTAAGAGCATCAACGAATGGCAAAAGCAGCTGTAGCAGTGCGTAAGGACGAAGGCTTCAAATTTTGTGCCAATGAACCAAGCATCTTGGGAGAACCATGGGTTGCCATGTATTCAACAGGCGAACCTGTACCCTTCGATAAACAACATTTCGAAAAAGCCATGCTCTATATCATCAAAGAACCAAATATCAACTCCACAGCTATCTTAAGAGCAGATATCTTACAAGAAAATACATATGAAGTAACCTCAGAACACTCCTTAATCGATTCTACTACCACAACGTTTGAATTAAATGACCCAGATGCGAAAATGATTAACATTGATGATTTGACTCTACGCTCTGTTCCCCTAGATGAATCTTTACAATTAGTATCAAGATATGAAGCTGTAAGAAGAATTATACCAAGAAATCCATATAAAGATGCATTGATGAATCAAACATGTTTAGTCATGAATAGTGTTAAGTATCCAGAGACATCCCTAATCATTTATAAACCGCATATAAACAAAGAAGATCTTTGTCCATTCTATATCCCTCATGTAGATGCTGTGGCCATCTTATTACATGAAAAGACTCTTTCTGTACATTATATCCCATTTGAATCCTCTACTACAGATAATACTACTTCTGACTCCACAATGACGAGACCTCATAGGGAACAATTATTTGATGAATCTGAAAGAGTGGTTAGAACCGCATATAGATTATTACAAACTTCATTTAAACATTCAAAGGGGATAATGCAAGGGTATGAAAAGAAAGTAAACCATGATCAAGTTGTCGATAAAGTTAAATTCCAAGACAGATATACAAATTTAAAGAAAAAATATTCAAGGTTTCTTGTAGAGAATTGGGTGGAATCCACAGATCCTAAAAAACATGTCTTCGAAGACATTGGGATCGCTGCCTTTTTAATTGAATTATGGATCAAAATTTATGGACCTGATTTTAAGACAAAGATGCAATTTAGAGATCTTGGGTGCGGTAACGGGGTTCTATGTTACATATTAATTAAAGAAGGCGTCAATGGGGTAGGTATCGATGCAAGACAAAGAAAATCTTGGAATATATATCCACAAGAGATTAAGAATTGTTTGAAAGAACAAGTGATCATACCATCCGTCCTGTTACGTCCTCACCCTGAAGTAAGGAAACGAATGCCTCACATTCAACATAATGGTGGTATTTTCCCAGTGAAAGTAGCACATGAATATATTGCTCCGGCAACCATCATCTATTCTAGCCAGGATTTATTAAAATCTCCACAAGTTAATATTGCAGAATATCCTCGGGACACATTCATCATTGGGAATCATTCTGACGAGTTAACTTGTTGGATCCCCTTATTGGGTTATCCATTCATGGTAATTCCATGTTGTTCACATAATTTGGCAGGTCAAAGAGTTCGTTATAATAATACAAGAAGAACATCAAAGATGAAGAATAGTACATATGCCGGATTAGTTGATCACGTAGAGAACATTGCCACAAAAGTGGGGTGGAAAGTGGAAAAGGAAATGTTAAGAATACCTAGTACAAGAAATGCTGCATTAATTGGTTATGAAAATAAGTCATTGGGTGAATTCCCTACAATGAATGTATATGAAACCTTAATTGAAGAAGGTGGTGCAGATGGATGGATCCAAAATACCATGGCATTAACTAAAAGGAATCCAAGAGGTCATTAAACAGGGAATGCTATATGTGTATGTATAAATATATAAACAAATAATAATAGTAACAATAATTGATAGAGATATAAGAAATTAAAGATCTTAAATTTGAAAGAAAAAAGAGTTTATAGAAAGAGAGTTTAAAGGGATAAGAGACAGTGTTATAAACATAAAGAAACCATAAATGCGGATGATTCGATGTTGAATAGAAACTGTAAATATATCACAAGAAAGGTCACATTATATCATAGAGGAATATCACAACTTCCGAGAGATTTACCCATAAGGTTAATACGATGGAAATCTACTAATCCGCCAACAACATATGTGAAGACATCAGTACTGAAGACAATATTCAATGATAAAAACTGGGCAACACAAAGACCAGCTTCCTATGATGATATGAATACGCCTTCCCTTCCAATGGATAAAAAATACTTTAATGGATATTCTGAAACTTTTAAAGAAGAATTACAATCTGCATTAAATCATCTCTATGAACATGAAGTGAAATCTAATGGGAGTAAACAATTCCAATTGAAAAGGTTTGCATGGTTAAATTTACAAAATCATATCACAATGCAACTATCCAATTATACTCCAACAACGGACATGAAAAGAACGTATAATGATTATTTATTTGATTTTATTTCTGGGAAGAGTATACATGATAAGCTAATATCCAATTTAATAGAAGTAGATTCAGTATCTAATATCATCTGGCAACAATTATTACCTAATAACACCGTCATCATCAAACAAGATAAAATTAATTATTTATTGACTCAATGTTATCGTTACATTTATCAACAAGAGATAATACCTTCTACATTATCTTTAAATGATACCGACACATTGGACACAGTGGATATATTAAACCCTGCACAATGGTTTACTGAGACCAGAAAGATGAAACGACATATAATTATGCATTTGGGCCCCACAAATTCAGGTAAAACGTATCGAGCATTACAAAGATTAAAAAAAGTTGAAAGAGGTTATTATGGGGGTCCTTTAAGATTATTAGCTCGTGAAGTTCACGATAAATTTAAACGTGAGGGAGTTAGATGTAATTTATTAACTGGAGAAGAGGTTAGTGATGATTTAGACTCAGAGGGGAATAAAGCTGGAATCACCTCGGGTACGATTGAAATGATCCCATTGACTACCAAGTTCGATGCTGTTGTGTTAGATGAGATTCAAATGATGTCTGACCCAGAGAGGGGGTGGGCATGGACTAATGCATTGTTAGGTGTTCAGTCTAGAGAGGTTCATGTTTGTGGTGAACCAAGTACATATAAGATTCTACAAAAGATTGTTAAAATGACGGGAGATAAATTAACTTTGAATGAATATGATAGATTAGGACAATTAACCGTAGAAGAGAAATCATTAAACCATAATTATAAAAATTTAAAGAAAGGTGATTGTATTGTCGCATTCTCTAAGAAACGTATACTTGATTTAAAATTAGATATTGAAAGAAGGACAAAATTTAAAGTTGCAGTAATTTATGGTAGTTTACCCCCGGAGACCAGAGTACAACAAGCCAATTCATTTAATAATAGAGAGTGTGATATTTTAATTGCATCCGATGCCATTGGAATGGGGTTAAATTTAAGTATAGATCGAATCATATTCACGACCAGTATGAAATTTAATGGTCTTGAAATGGTTCCCTTAACAGATTCACAAATTAAACAAATCGGTGGTCGTGCAGGTAGATTTAAATCCAAAAGTCAAGAGAAAGGTGAATCTCAAGGGTATATCACTGCCATGGATAGAAAGACATTAGAATCGATCCGGGCTGGTATTGATGCCCCCATGCAAGATTTAGAGAAAGTAATAATTTGGCCCACTGATGAGATTTGTTCACAATTAATGATTCGATACCCACCAGGGACCAGTTTAAGTTTCTTATTACGTACATTGGCCAAGAGATTAGAATCTGATGAGAGTGGTATATTTGAATTATCTGACCTTGGTAATAAAGTTGCTGCGATCTCAATGTTTGAACACATGGAAGATATATCCTTTTTCGATAAATTGAAATTGAGTACAGCTCCGGTGAAGGACACGACGATGGTGAAAAGGGCATTTATAGACTTTTGTGATACAATTGCCAAGGGTGCCACTAGGGGTCTTCTATCATATAAGATCCCCTTCCATTATCTATCATACAATTACATTCGAGATGAAAATGTGAGTTTAGAGAAATATGAATCCCTTTACAACATCATCATCCTGTTTATGTGGTTACATAACAGATACCCAGAATATTTCGTAGACATTGAATCTGCCAAGGACATGAAACTGTTCTGTGAACTGATCATCTTTGAGAAGTTAGACAGTTTGAAACGTAATCCATATCTAATGACCAGTTATCTTCGTTAATATAATATACTTTATCGCTACTTGTAAATACAAATGTTATATTACACTACGTCTTCACTACTACTCCACGGGTTTATCGTAAACCACTTTTATCCCTCAAGAAACACCCACCTGCCTTCAACCCAATCCCATTCCATTAGATACAACACACACCGTTAAACGACTCCATTCTCGTTATTACGTTATTATCTTCGTTATAATCGCATTTCGGGCTTTGTGGCCTTTTTTTTTTCAGATCTCGTTTTTTTTTTTTCAAGACAACAACTTGAAACAAAAGAGAACTTTTGACATATTTAAAGGCCAGTTGTGGGTTAAAGAAAAGTCTAGTGAGAGGGAGCAAGAGTGTCGTTTCGACAAGAAAAGGACTCTTTTTTAAAATATACATACACATTTGTACAAGGAGAAGAAAACGAAGAATGGTGGACCCTGTTTATATTGTTGCTGCTACTAGAACCCCAATTGGGTCGTTTCAAGGTACTTTATCGTCTGTCTCAGCCGTGGAACTCGGTACCATTGCGCTTAAAGGTGCGTTAGAAAGAGTACCACAATTAGATCCAAAGAAGGATTATGATGAGATTTATTTCGGTAATGTTATGTCCGCTAATTTGGGGCAAGCTCCAGCAAGACAAGTAGCATTAAATGCTGGAATCGGTAATCATATTATTGATGCTACTATTAATAAAGTATGTGCCTCAGGGATGAAAGCTGTCATTTTGGGGGCACAATCTATTCTTTGCGGTAATGCTGATGTCGTCATTGCCGGAGGGTGTGAATCCATGTCAAATGTACCTTATTATATGCCTGCCGCGAGAAATGGTGCTAAATTCGGTCAAACTGTCATGATCGATGGGTTACAAAGAGATGGGCTTTGTGACGCCTATGATAATTTAGCCATGGGGGTTCATGGTGAAAAATGTGCACAGGATTGGGCCATTGATCGTGAACAACAGGATAAATATGCTATCGAATCATATCAAAGAGCGCAACAATCGCAAGTAGAGGGGAAATTTAATGCTGAAATTATTCCTGTGACCATTAAGGGTCAACGTGGTAAAAAAGATATAATAGTAGACCAAGATGAGGAGCCTTCAAGATTAAATATTGAAAAATTGAAATCGGCACGAACTGTGTTTCAAAGAGACAATGGTACTTTAACTGCTGCAAATTCTTCCCCTATTAATGACGGTGCTGCTGTGTTGATTCTAGTATCACAACATAAGTTACAAGAATTAAATTTAAAACCACTGGCTGTCATTAAAGGTTGGGGTGAGGCTGCACAGGATCCAAAGGATTTCACTTGGTCCCCATCTTTAGCTGTACCAAAGGCGTTATCACATAGCCACGTCTCATTAGATGATATAGATTATTTTGAATTTAATGAAGCCTTCTCTGTTGTAGGGATTGCCAACCCTAAGATATTAAAATTAAATGAAAATCATAAAGTTAATGTCTATGGTGGTGCTGTAGCATTAGGCCATCCATTAGGTTGTTCAGGAGCAAGAATCATTGTCACTTTATTATCAATTTTAGATCAAGAAAAGGGGAAGCTTGGTGTTGCTGCCATTTGTAATGGTGGTGGTGGTGCTTCTTCCATTGTTATCGAAAGGGTATGATACTCTTTTAACTTTTTTTGCTATATATGAATACTGTTTTATCTCTATTTATCCCAGCCTTGCATATAATCGTATATAACTTTTTAACATAATTAAAAAAAAAAAAAAAAAGAATGTGTTGAACTGTGAATATATTATATTATGTGTTGATATATCTATATATGAGAAAAGGGAAAAAAAAGAAATCAACTATATAAAATGTGTATAAAATGTTGTATGAGTTAAGAATTAAAGCATTAAAAAGATTGTAGGGTCATATTGTTTTTCTGTTTATTTTTTTTGTAATGGAATGAATGAGAAGCAGAAAGATTGGTTAGAATGGTAAAAATTCATTTGATGGTGTATAATTATTTAAATTCAATTGGTATTGCAATAATGTGTCTTGTAATTCATTAAAATTATTAACGTCACCCCCATCAGTATTGCCATTAGTATTAACATTAGCATTAGTCATTGAAGGACCATTATTATTATATCTATTTGGTAAATTTTTTAAACATAATTCCGAACCACATGGAGTAGTGATTCTTGAATAATCCAAATCTGTTTCTCGATCAAGCCCATCATCAAAATATACTGTTTGAATAGTACTTGCCGTGGTAGTAGTAGTATTAGTAGAAGCAAGACTTGATTTATGTGTGTTTATTATTGCAGTAGTATTAGTAGTAGTTGTGGTAGGAGGTGAACCGCCATTCATAATAGTACCTGTACTAATTGAATGATAAAGTAAAGCTTCATTTAATGGATCAACTTTACTTAATGGTCCCTCTTGTGTAAATGATTGAATATTAATAATTTCTTGTCTAATGACATCATAAGGAATTCTATCCTTGGGGTTAAGAACTAAAATTTTTAATAGTAATGATAATAATTCATTAGATATTGGTAAAATTTTTTGTAAAATTTGTGGATTCTTAATAAAATATGCAAATGTCTTATCCTCCTGAATGGATGCTTTAGCCCATGGATTCCTGATACATGTTAAATTAATTAAAAGGATACCTAGAGACCAAATATCACCTTTTATGGTTTCATAACATTGTGAAGACGGTGATGATAATAAGGAGGTTAATGATGAGGATGATGCTTTCCTGTTATTGTTATTAGTAGCACCAATTCTTTCTGGTGCCATATAATATGATGAACCAATACAAATGTTTGAATCAAGGATTGATGAAGTTGTCGCTAACCCAAAATCACAAAGATAAATGTTATCAAATTTGTCCAATAAAATATTCTCTGGTTTTAAATCACAATGATAAATGTTTAAAAAGGAACAATATTCCAAGACGGAGGAAAGTTGAATCATTGCTCTTTTCACTAAAGCACCATCATGTATGAAATGTTTATCATCAACTATTGATGTGAAAAGATCTTTTGGATAATAATCCATAATGATAAATGTAGCAAATTGGGATTCCATGACTTGATGTATTGTAACTACATTGGGATGCGAACTAACTCTTAAATGTAATTGTAATTCTTTATAATGTGGAGCAGTCTCCAGTTGAATATCTGTAATATTTAAAATTGATTCTAAATCCACGGATGATAATGAAAGTTTATAATCATTTCTTGATAATTCATTAATTAAATAATTTAATAAAAGATCAGTTTTCTTAACATGTTGTGATAAATCATATAAATGTGATTTTAACACTATTTTCATGGCAAAATTCGCATTAGAAAAGATATCAGTGACATGAAACACAAGACCATATGCACCAGATCCAATTTGTTTCACTATTTTAAAATTACTTATTTGACAATTTGTCAATAATGTGGTTGGGTCTTCCATATTATATTTTTTTTTTTCTGTTCTTGAAGAAGGATGAAGATTTATGCAGATAGGACGCCTTTATTGGTTAATGCGGTGATTGGTGATGCTGGATTAGGTATTAGAAGCTGATCAAAGAAATGAAGAATAAATACAAATATGATTTTGAAAAGGTGACTGCCACCTTTTTCTATGCTGATAAAGGAGTGTTTAGCAGGTCACCACTGGTAAAATGACGTATCTGTTAACTAAAACACTAAGCTACAGATGTTATTACTTCGAAGATACACTTGGACACACACATATATATATATATGATATGGACTTGCGGAAAAGCTATATTATTATTAATAATAACCGGAACGTTGTTTTCCATTGCAATATGAAATATCATCTGCCGGACAGAAAACTTAACAGGCTCAGAAACACAAAACCATTTTCCGGCAGTCTATTATATGCATCTCCCACCAAAGAGCTTCCCACTTTCCTATTCTTCTGCCTCTTGATCATAGCTTGGCTTCTGCCAAATTGTAGTTATCTTCCATTGTCCTCGAGTTCTTGAAAAAGCTTC
>JAJLXW010000607.1:75165-85422 GCA_030571515.1 Monosporozyma aquatica
GACTAATGCAGTGAGTGAACATAAATTTGTTGGTGCAGCAAGATTAAGAATCTTAATGGAAGAATGGGAAACTACAGGTATAATTAAATCATTCCCAGAGATGACGCAGTGAGTAGAAATGTCAAAAAAAAAAATTAATAAATAGATTAATTAATTAATAAATAAATAAGATTAATAAATAAATAAAATAACGTATTTTTTTTTATCCTTGGGTGAATGTGAAATGTGGAACGTGTATGCATGAATGTTGGGGGGGGGCGGGAACGAGAAAGAGAGAAAATAGATTATAAATATTTTGATGCATTAATTGATTCTAAAATTTCTCTTGCCCCATTTTCAATCATTCTTAAAGCTAAATCACGACCACATTTAATTGAATCCTCATAAATATCATGGATTGTGACAGTTAAAGAATCCTCTACAGCATCACGTCCATCACAATCAATAACAATACAATTTAGAGTTAATTTATTATCGGTGTAATTTGATGTTACACCGATGGGTACGGAACAACCTCCTTCCATGGTTCTTAATAATGATCTTTCTGCGAGACAACATACGGTGGAATCGATATCTTGGATGGTTTTTAATATTGTTTTAATTCTTTCATCATTACGTCTAATTTCAATACCCAAAGCGCCTTGTCCGACAGCATGATATGTATTTAATCTCAATGATATTCTGTGGGTTAAATTCAATCTAATTAATCCTGCGGAAGCGAGGATGATAGCGTCGAATTCCTTTGATGAAGAGTCTAATTTATTTAATCTTGTTTGTATATTACCTCTAATATTTTTAAAATTCCACATTGGATATAATCTTTTCAATTGTGCGGATCTTCTAATTGAACTAGTACCAATTTTAGCATCCCTGGGTAAATCGTCTAAATTTTTGTAAGGGGACCCCTGTGGGAACACGATACAATCTGTTGGATCAATACGTTTAATAATACATCCCAACTCGAACATTTCGGGTAAGATGGTGGGCATATCTTTTAATGAATGTACGATCATATCAAGACAATACGAATGATTTAAATTTGATTCGTTGCCACAGTATAAGAGATCTTCTAATTCTTTTGTCCATAAAGATTTCCCACCGAATGAATATAGTGGTTTAAATTGGATATGATCACCTAAAGTTTTCCTTGATATTATATTACATGAGTATTGATCTTTTTCAGTGGCTTCAATTAAATTTTTCACTGATTGTGATTGTATTATAGCCAGTTGTGAAGATCTGCCACCGATGTTGATAGTTTCTTTAGTCATGTTAGTACTAGTGGAGGTAGGGGGAGTATGAGTATTGATATCCGTTCGTATTATCGAAGAAGACGAGGAAGAAAAAGGAGAAGAGGAGGAAGAAGGGATATGATGTGATAGAATGTACTTGCAATCAGTGTCTTCTCTGGCAACAGTCATTTAAATGTGGAAAGAAAAAAAGAGAGAGGGAAAGGATGTATAAAAACCACTAGGAATAACTGTACCGACCCTATACATCCATAAGTATACCTACTAATATGTGTATATATATATATATATATATATATATCTACAATGAATGGGATGCAATAATCGATCAGGTACCTTTAGTGCATATTATAGATTCAATAGTATAATAATAATAATAGTGGTAATACGGACAGCCAGCCAGAGTGGGCCGTATTACTACTACCGCACCAAAGCAGAACACAATAGGGCGCATCGCACCGAGGGCGGGTTTTGGGCCAATCAGAAACGAGAAGCGGCCGCCGCGTAACAAACGAGGGAAGGACCGCTGCCGTGTGCGGTGACAATGATAGTCTGACTATCCACTGTTCTTTTCCTATGGAGTGGTGGAGTAGAGCCATGGTGAGCTTCTACTATGGTGAGCTTCTACTATGGTGAGTGTGTGCTAGGGTGTGGTGGTGTGAGTGTGTTGTGGGTTAGAAGAGAGGCAGCTCTCGATCCATAACTGCTGGAACATACCTCAGATATATACATATATCTGTGGTTCTTGGAAGGTTGTCTCTTGGAGTGGCCTTGGGGTACAGAACACATCTACTTTATATACTTGTGTGTTTATACACTTATATGTTTATATACTTATATGTGTATCTCCGGTGTCTCCGGCCGAAGGTCCCTTGCAGCGGTTTTGTACTGTAGAATGGCGTCACGTGCCCGCCCCGCCTGCGCCGCAGCCCTGGGTCGCGCCCTCGATTTCTCGCATGCCCTAACTGCCCACGCCAGGGCTTCGTCCACGCTGGGTCGCAGCACACCCGGAAGCCCTGTCAGGTACCACCCGCAAAGCCCTAACATCCCCATCACATTCACCACTTTCTTATATTTACTACCAGGGTGCTGGTCCCCAGCTCTGACTGATTCACGATACCATGCCATCGATTTCATACCATCGATCGGTAACCCCAGCAAGCCTTGTTCATAACAATATCCTAATTTCCATTGCGCTAGAGAATAATCATACCTTCGTGCACATTTATAATAATATCTCAATGCCTTGCCATAATCTTGTCCATTCTCCCTGTCGTCTTCCAACAACTTGTATTGGATCGATTCATTCAACCCATCAAATTCATATATTTTACCCAATTCAAAACATGCTTGTGGAGATCCATTAATCTCTGCCATTTCAAACCATTTCATACCTTCAGAAACATCTTTCACCACATAGAAATAAATGTATCCCAATCTAAACATACAATCAGAATTTAATATCCTACCACCACTACCCAGCTTATAATAGTCAATCGCTTGTCCTAAATCCCTTCTTCCCATACCTTTACCATATTCATAACATATACCACATCGATAACAACAGTCTCCATCATTTAATAGAGCACCTTTCTTATAATACTCTAATGCTTTCACATCATCATGATCAAGAAATGTTATATCACATTTATCATATTTATGCGAAAATAAACAGCCCATTAAATAATACGCGGGACCATATTTTAATCTAATTAATTTGCTAACCACTTTCATAGAATGCTCAATGATTATATTGGAATTCCTATTCATTTGTTCTTTATTTAATCTGTGACTCAATTTCTCACCATTTATTGTATATTGTGATACGAAATTCTCGTTCCCAGACACTTGTATCAATATCTCGCACCATTGTAATTGTATTGCGGGCGTGAAGTTTGGAGAATCCTCGATAATAAGATCATACATTTCATAAAATTTTTCTATTAATTCATTATCATTATCATCATTATTATTAGTCATTGATAAATTTTCCATCGAATGAGACAAGCCATCATCAGGATACATCTTCATAAAATTGTTATACCGGTCATCCATTATTCGTGCTTCTCTTATCCCCTCTTCCCATCTCATTATCACATCCATGTCTTTCCACCTCTTAAATTTTTCTTTGTTTTTTTTCTTATTTTTGAATATTTTCATGTAAATATTTACATCAAATAAATTTATCCTATTTTCTGTTTCTTTTGTTTTTTTGTGGGTCCCTTCCTAGGGAGAGCTTTAACAAACTATAAATGTAGTGAAAAGACTCATAAGCACACACACCCAAGCATACCCACACCAAACTCGCCACAATATGTCAAGATTATATATTCTCTCTGCCAGACAATTACATACCACTACAAGTAAATGTTACCCACGATTCCCACCTGTAATCACAGTGAAGAAATCTTCTTCTTCTTCTTCTTCTTTAAATGAAGATGAAAATATACGTCCCAGTGTAAAACCAATAAATTCTAAAAAGACATTATTAATAGATCAATATAAACAAATATGGACAACAAATAAAATGATCCTATTATGTCATTATAATAATCTTATGAAGAATGAAAATCATCAATTAAGATTACAATTCACTCAATTAGCAAGTGAAGATCAATTAAAATTTATTCATATTAGAAATAATTTATTTAAAGTGTTTTTACGAAATATGAATCGTTTAGACCCCATTGCACCAATACTTAACAAACAGGATGAAAAAAATTTAATAATTAATCACCCAATTAATAAATTAATTAAAGGTCCCACCGCAATAATTGCATACCCTGAAGTAAATACAAATATAATGAAACAAATTTTCACACTAATATCTAAATCAAAGGGAAAATTGATCCCCCTCGGGGCAGTAATAGATGGACAAATTCTGAATTTAGACTGGATTAATAATTTTAATCAAATTAATGCAGATCAAACACAATTATATACTCAATTATGTTCAAATTTATCTACACATGCAGGTGGTACATTAGTCAACAGTCTACAATTATTATCTAATAAATTAATGACCACTTTATCCTCACATGAAAAGAATTTATCTCAGTGACCAGTATATTATATATACATGTAAATAGAATCGAATATAAATATAAATCATGCACATTCTCATAAACGTTGTAAGAATTGTTTCTTTACATCTACACCCCAACGATATCCATGGAAATCACCTTTATTATTCAATACACAATGACATGGAATCAATAAAGCAAGTTTATTTGAAGCACATGCTCTAGCAATGGCTCTTTGCCCTTTTGGATTACCAACTTGTTCTGCTAAATGTCCATAACTTATTGTCTTTCCAGGGGATAATTTATGTAATTGATTCCAAACTTTCCTTTGGAAATCTGTACCGAATATTATATCATAGGATATATCACTATCATAATAATGCTTTTCACAATTTAATACTTGTGAATATTTCTCTATTATTTCATTTAATTCCTTATTCCCCTCATGAAGGGCAATCAATTTATAGTCTTCATGAGATTTTTTATACAATTTCATAAAATCATCTTTAGCAATTTTCAACATAGCAGGTTTATTCTTACCCAAGGAGGCATAAACTAAATGATTGTTCTTGGTATCAATTACAATCAATGCATCTGTAATCTCTCCACTAACAAATGTGTACACAAACTCTTTCATCTTTTTTGTTCGTAAATTGAATTACTTTTATTTTCAGTGATACATATTATCTACAAAATAGTGTTTTATACTCTATCTATCTATATTCTATATATTTTTATCAGAGTTTGGCTAGTTGATCTTTTCTAGTATTAATAATAAATTATGGGTGGAAAAAAAAAAATAAAATAAAATTCGAGATTTTACTCTTTTAGGAAATCACACTTTATTAATTAAATCAAGAAGAGAATTATTATTGTTTAAAATTAATTACCTTTCAATAAAGCATCAATTCTTGGAATTAAAGATTGAGCCAAGGCAAAGGAAAAAACTAATTTAGGACCTGTGGTTAATAATTTTGGTGTTAACCCTTTAAAGAAAGCAGTAATACCTTCATTTTTCAAAGTGTTCTTAACAATCTTGAACCCACTTTCTGGATTATCAAAATTTCTATTTTGAATTCTAGTCTTAATGACATCTAATGGAGCGGAGACAATTAATGATGCTGAAGCACCGATGATAGATGAAATGAAATTTTGTCCCCATGTGGCTTGAGAATAATCTTGTAAACCTAAGATATATTCTTTAGCAAATGCATTCCCACCGAAAAGGGCAAATGAACCTGGTGCATTTCTAGCAGCAGTCCAACCCCAACCCCTATATAGATTGAAAATACCTTCATCTTTCAAGATCTTAACGAACCCCCTACCCTTGAATGATTCCGGATTAGTTTGTCTCTTAATTTTCAATACATCTAATGGTAAAAGAACAATTTCACCAATACCAATCATGGACCCTGCGGTAGCAGATCTCATTGCTTTACCAGTCTTTTCACCAAAGGCTAAATCGAAATCTTTCTTGAAATGTTTATTTAAGAACTCATTAGCAAATGGTTGACCACCATATTTATAAACACGTTGAAGCACTTTATAACAAGCAGCATAACCTAACCCAGGGAATAAAGAAAGTAATCTGTTACCAATGGTATATTCTGCCGCATCACGGAAAATAACAGAATTCAATTGAGAGCCACTAGAGATCTTGGTATGGTTGGACATGAGTCTTTTTGAAATGGTATCGACTGGATGAAAAACACCAATTTCTAAAATACCTGCTGATGCAGAACCCAAAAGACGAGCTCTACCAGATTGTTTCTTATCGTTACTAGCCATGTTTTAATTTTATCTGTATTCGTTATGAGTAAGTGGTTTGATCTACTGCCTTTCTCTGTATTCAAATAAGATGTCCTCACTGACTTGTACTATCAATTTCAATTCAATCTCAGTTTATTTATTTATTTTTTTCATCGAGATTTTTTTTTTCGATGTCTCTTTTGTTTAAAAAAAAAATCGATGAGCTGCGCGGAGAGTCGGCCGAATCTCAAGAGAAAGAAATTGAGTCACCGCGGATTTTTTGGATTTGAGATTTTATTAAAGACGTCTTCGCTGCAAGTGATTGGAGGATAACGAGTGATGGAGAGATGTGATGAAGAGGAACGAAGGTCTGTTAAAAGCTGGTCCGTATAGATGTTTATATAGATATATGAGTTTGTATGGTGTTGTGCTGGACTCTTAAGTAGGCTTCGTGATGTTGGTAGCTTCGCCATCGTCATTGCTTGGAGTTGGTGTAGTACTTCGTACTGGAAGTGGTAAGGCGGTTAATTTGGCAGGTGGGGGCATAGAGGCAGTCCCCGATGGTGAGTTGGATGAATCTGTCTGTATTGAAGGCAAGGGAGTGTTTCCTGTCATAGAGGAGCCGTTCTCATTGTCCGTTTGGGTTGACACTGTTGCAACGACATTTGATGTAGTAGTAGTAGTAGTGGTATTTGCTGGAGGGGGAGGAGTGTTGGTGGTGGGAGGCGGTGTATTGCCTTTACTAATGCCCGCACTTACACTTCCATCCTGTTTTCCCATAGCCGTAGTTGCACTTGTACTAGTAGTAGTAGTAGTAGTCGTAGTCGTAGGATTAATTACTTGTGGTAGGTTAGCCGGAATCCCTGGACGGAAAGAGCCAACAACAGGATCATTTGGTGCGGGTGCACTTGAGGCCTTAGTATTGAAAAGACTAACCCCTTGTTGTTGTTGTGGCTGTTGTTGAACTTGAGGGGGTCGTTGAACATATGGTGCTGGTTGCATTTGTGGTCCCATCTGTGGAGGTACATTCAAAGGGTTTCCGCCAGGAAGATTGGATTGATGAAACACATGAGAGAATTTGGCAATAACCATATTCAATAAATTCAGGGCTGCATTCATGTCGTTTGGAGGGATTCTCCCCTTCAAAGATTCGTCACGAGACATTAATGTTAAGCATGATCTAACTTCCCTGATGAAGTTGAAACGATCATTGGCTAGCAACATTTTAATTTCTGGAGATTCTGGATTAATGGTACCATTACTATTTGTTAGCACGTTGTTATATTGATGCAATACATTGACATATTGTGATCTTAGACTGTCCATCTCTTGACGATGATTAAGCTTCATCATATGAATACGTTTTTCGTATTCATCCCGTTGTTTGACTAAACCATCTCTATTGCCAAAGTTGCTATTATTGTTAGAAGGATTCGAAGTGGCCAATTCAGCCTTTGCATTATATAATTCACGACTTAATATTTCAATGGTATTTTGTTGTGATGCTACTAGCGTTTGTGATGATTTCAAATCAGCCTCTAATTTTTGAACCTCTTTCTCAGAATTCGTATTATTATTGTTACTAGTATTATTATTATTATTCGGACTCGAGGAAGAGGAATTTATAGCAGTTTGTTTCTTATTAGCGGTTACCAATTCTTTCCATTTAGTTATCTGTATCTTTAATTGGGCACTTTGTGAATCTGCCCTTTTCTTTATTTCTGTCAATTTCTTATCATTTATTGCCTTTTCATTCTCCAATTTAGAGATACGTTGACTTGCATTTTTCATATATAATTGTGACTCTTCAATATAATTTTTCATACTGGCAGCATTTCGATTGGATTTCTCTTCTAATGCAGAATACTCTTCTTTGGCTTTTTCCAATAAAATTTGGAAATTTCCCGTTCTATTATTTAAAATTAAATGCAAATTTTTTAAAGCTTTGTTATAACCTTTGATTGTTTCTCTTAATTGTTTCACATAGGGAGATTCAATTGATGTTGATAAATCTGTTATTCTAGACATATCCTTTGCATGTTCCATTTTATTCTGAATTGACATTTCTAATTGTTCGTATTCATTTATTCTTTTCTCAATTCCTGCTTCTAACTTATGTAACATTGTTTTAGTGATAATATTTTGCCTGTTTTCCGTAGAGTTAACCTCTTGTGTAACATCGGCTGATTCAGTATCTAAGGTAGGAGATTGTGGAACATGTGAGGTTGTTGATTCGGGGAGTGTTGGAGTTTCATTTAGGGTATTGCCGGGAGTTTTCGTGTTTACTGCTTTGTTGGGGGTAGCTGAGTTCACTATATTCTTAGGAATAGTACCAACTGGTGTATTCGTAGGGAAAGCTTTGTCGGTTTTATCAACGGTAGCAACAGTACTCGGTACGTGGATGGAAGAGGTCTTTACAGTGGGTCGTGTAATTGCAGATACTTGAGATAATGGAATATCATCTTCCACATATCCCTCATCTTGAGATGGAACAACAATTTCCAAACTTGTCTCTAATGATTTCTTTTCCTCGTCCTTAATAATAGATAAAGGTTCTTTACTTGTTGGTTTCTGGACATTTCCACCCTCGTTTTTCTTATCAATTTTAAATCTAACCGTTTTCTTTGGTTTCTTATTAGTTTTTGATGATAAGAAATGATGCGATATACCCTTCACAAGATTTTGTTTGATCTTTTGATAATCTAATTTAGTGTTAATTAGATCATTAATTAAATAATCCTGGAAATTATTCAAATTTTGATTATTTTCCCTCATTGTTTGCAATTGACCATAAAGTTTAGCGATTTGGAATTGATTATCAAAGATTTCATCTGTAATAATGGTAGTGTTTTTTTTAAATAAATTTTGATTTTGTTTATAACCTTCAATTTTAGCCTCTAATTTGGCAATCTTTTTCTTTAATTTACGAATATTTTTATCATCATCAACATGAGTCGTAGTATCTTTACTTGTGGGGGGCGTTATATCATTGTTAAACTCTTGTTTCACGGAACCTACATTACTATTATCATCAGCATTATTATTTGTGTCACTTGATCTTTCCAGACTAGGAATTTGGCTACTAGTTGAAATTTGATCATTATCCCCGCTGGCGCTGCCCATCGAATTTGTCGGTACCGCGCCTTGAAAATTTGTAACATTATGGCGATCACTATCAGTACCATGAGATAGCGTGTTCGATCGATCCACCGGAGGCAATATAGGTTCTGTATGTTCCTTCTTCACGTGGGGTTTAAAGTGATCAATGGTCAATAATTGATATTTCTTTTGTGGTATCACTTGTTTTCTTTGGAGCAAGGGAAGCTGTTTCTTGCGGATCAAAGCGGATTGTCCGTTACTTAGTAATAAAGGTGGAATTTTACCATTGGGACCTTTATTTGGTGATTTCCTTTGTGGTGGTGGTTGCTTTTTGGTTAAGTTATCAATGGGTCGCCATCCTGAACCAATTTTACTAGTGCTCGGCATGGAACGTTACGTAGTTTATGATCCTTTTATATTTTTTTCGTCACCCTTTTGTGGTTTTCTCTTCACTGTATAGTTCTCACTAATTCTCTTTGGAACTTGCACTTTATGTGTATGTATGATAAGATCACACCCGTGAGTTTCGCTCGAAAGAAGAAAACCCCCTTTGGAACGAGTCACGCTTTGTCTTACGGTTTGTCTCAACATATCACTCTTGTTAAGCTGTCGTTGCCGTGCTAGATCTATGTGGACTACCCATTCATCAGGGTCTAATCTTCTTCTTTATTCTTCACGTCCAATTTTAATTAAAATTCGACGTTTTACCCTTTTGGGAAACCCCCGCCACACCTGTCCCAAAACGGCAACCACCGGCGTTTCCCAATTGAGTCACAGAAATTTTTCACTGCTCGAAGAGATTTCCAAGCAGTGATTATTTAACCATCGGTCCTGCTTTATACGGGTCCTGTACCCGGTTGGTTGACTGGGTTCCCCCCATAGGAGGTGCAGATATAGATATATCAAGCACAGAGTGTGTCACGTTTGACTATGGCCCGTTCATTTTTGATTAAAGTCCCCGCTTCCAGCGCCAATATTGGCCCAGGTTACGATGTTTTAGGTGTCGGTTTAGCTCTTTTCTTAGAATTAGAAGTCACCATCGACTCATCTAAGGCCAACGAGACCAATGCTGACCCAAACAATTGTCTCTTATCCTATTCTCAGGATTCTGAAGGGTACGGTAATGTCCCCTTATC
>JAJLXW010000607.1:90812-105594 GCA_030571515.1 Monosporozyma aquatica
TGGAGATTGCTCAAAGGCGTTTTAATGACGCACACCAAAAATCGTTACAACAACAAGAACAAGAGCAATTACAGGCTGCCAAGGAACGTGAAGAAATGATGCGAAACAAAATCGAAAATTCGATTGATAAGTATGATACAACGTCACCTGGCCTAGCGGATGGTAATAATAGTAATAACAATAATAATACCAATGGCAATGAAGAGCAGCAAGAAACCGTTGTATCCACTAAAGGGCAAGGATATACACAATCGGTAAAATCTAGTGGCCATAGAAAAGATGGCAGTTCTGATGTAATGGACAGTAACGTTCCCACCAAAGATAATATGAAGACTGCTCAACAATTATCGACTAACAATGATGCTAATCAACCAGGGGATAAGGATGGTACTGAAGCAGACCAAGAAGAAATAATCAATCCAGCTGATCAACCTGAAGGTTTGTTAACAGCTGCTCCAGAAGAGCCATTTGATAGTAACAATATTACAAAGATGCCTACATTGGACTCCTTAACAAGTTCTAAAAAGAAGCATAGATTTCCTCGCCGTCCTAGCGTTGATGTAGAAAAGAATAAATCCAAATTCAGAAATATGCTCGATAAAGTTGTTCAATTCTCTAACGAAAATAGTGGGTATCAGCCATCTAAAAAGGAGAAATTAAAATTGGAAGAACAGCGAAGATTAGAAGAACAAATTGATACGGAAAATGCGGAGAATATTTATCAGCAACAACTTCATCCTCCTCCTTTGGAAAGACAACGCAGTGTCTCTTATGGTGCTTCTACAACCTTACCTGTTCAAGAATCACTCAATCATTTCCCAAATGGACTAGCTCCTACAGTTAGTGTCTCTTCCTTCCAAAGACAAAGAAGTGGATCAAAGCATGGAACAATGAATGATGCTATAACCAACTCTTCCAGTATATTCAGTCATCGCAAAAAATCAACAGTTGATTCCCTTACCCCTCCAGATGTGCAAAGACAACAATCTACCAGTGGAACTCCGAATCCAGATAGGACAATGACCTCTATCAATACCAAGCAGACTATTGAGAAGGTCAATACACAATCTTCCACCAAAAAGAGTAAGACAAAATTCTTCTCCAAGATTTTCAAGAGGTCAAAGCAAACGAGTTGAAATATAAGCTCTGCATGCCTATTTGTTCCATGTTTAATTTGTTTTTTTAAACTTTAATACTATTTTATAATAATATATGTGTTATTAGCACAAGTGTATTAATATTAATTTCATTTAATCGTCAGAGAAAAAAGCATTGTATATATATGTCGATATTTCAACCTGTCTATTTATGAAAATTGCAATTATTGCACCGATTTAGGTGGTAGCAATATTCTTTGAATAGTTGTTTTTTTGTATGTTACAGAATGTATTTATATTATGTAGAACAGATAGGGACCATAGATAAAGATATCCTATTTTGAGTCTACTATTGTTTTCAACGTATCCACGTCAAACATTTTTGATCCATCTTTTAATACATTCGCTAATAGAACTAAGGATTTATTAGTGAAATCTGGGGCATTTCTTAAAGAGTTAATATCGTCACCGTAGTTTTCAAACAGCATTCCTAAATATTCATTTTGTAGGTCAGCACTGGTTGTCTCGCCAACTACTGTATTGATATTCGAGGTAGCTTCTTTGATCGTTTCACTAACTTTCTTCAAATCTGTATTATGGTGAGTATCATATCTGTGATTTTGGCTAAATCTTTCTGTCAGTTCGGTTGTTGTAAATGGTATATGAGATAGTTTTTCTTTGGTATCTTGATTTAAGAACTCATCATTAAGTTCAGCTTTCTTGGCAGACTCATCATCTGACAACTCGACGTCAGACAATTTTTCAGCTGATTGTTCGACTGGCTCTTCTTTAGTTACATCCATATGAACCTCGTTGTCAGAGGAAGAAGAGGAATCTGAGTCAGAGGAATCAGAGATGTCGGCAGTTCTTCTCTTCTTTCTTCTTCTGGATTTTTTGGTGTTGTTGCTCTTCGCTACACTAATGTCACCTATAGACATTCTGTTCTGGTAAAATTATCTTTAGAGGCTGAATATAATGGTTCCTGCTTACTTTAATGCCTAATAACCATGAACGCTCCCGTAGTTTATCTTGTCTCATCTCGTTTTGGTTTCATTTTTATTTTTCTACATTGAAATTTTTCATTCTGTGACAAAATCTTGAAGTGACACAAAATAAGTCCAAATCCGACGAAAACTGGCTCCATAGCTTCTGATTCTACTATATTACAGGATTCTCTAAATGATTGGTTCTATATATGTATACTTGTATATGTGTTTGCTATATTCCTTTCTTATCAAAAAGGTGTATCAAGTTCAAAGTAGCTTATCCATTTGAACTAGGGCATAATCCAAGATATAACTCTGTTCCAGCAAGTTATCCACACGGGCATAATGTCTCTGTGCATATGGGATAATACCATCAATCAGCTTCATCATACCTTGAATTTCGCTCAGTTCTGCTATATTGTGATGCAGTAAAATACACCTTATGGTTTTTTGGGCAATAAGATGTGTCCTAGCATTGGTATTCCAATCTCTACTCCTTTTCATTAATAGTAATAGTTGATCTGGATTTAAAGTCGAAATCACACTATCTAATTCTTTGTTAAATATTATGGTTTTGTCATTCTCCTCATTACCAATGACGAACTCTAACGATTTTCTCAGTACATTGAATAATCTCATAGGATGGTCAAGTGTAATAGCCAATAAAAACGCATTGGTCCAATCTTCATTAGCCAAATAGTTTTGTAAAGATTGTTCTTGTTCCACTCTTTCCTTTTCCTTTTCAATATCAACTTCTCTTTGCTCCTCTGTACAATCTCTCCAAAATTGGAACACACCATCTGCATCTGCAGTAACGATCAAATTGCCATCATCAAATACAGATAAAGCCCAGATTCTATTATTATGGCCATCCAGCGTCTTCACACATTCCCCACTTGAGCAGTCCCATATTTTAACAAGACCATCAGCACCAGTACTCACTAATTGATTTTGTTTATTGATGAAATGACATCTTTGTACCGCATTCGTGTGGCCTTCTAAAGTTTTCAATACAGAATATGTGTCCAACGACCAGATTTTAATTGTCTTATCACCAGAACAAGTGGCCAAGATTTTATCGAATTGACAGAATGACACATCCCATAGACCACGTCTATGGTTTGCCAATGTTGCTTTTAGTTCACCGGTTTCTAGATCCCAGATCTTACATGTCTTATCATATGATGCCGTAGCAAATACTGTATCATTAGGTGCAAGAGATAGAGCATTGATATCCTTCTCATGGGCACGACGAGTATAATCAGAGGATTTTATTATATGAGTTTTGTCATTAATATTAGCAGTACCAGTGGGTTTAGGGATAGCCCATTTTTTGATAGTTAAATCATTGGACGCAGTTAAAAGAAATTCAGGCCAGTGTCTTAATGTTACGTTTGGTAAACCAACAGCAGTAACAGTAGCCGAGTGGCCAATATATTTCGCATACTGTTGGAATTTTGTAGTTTCTTTATTGTATCTCCATACAATAGCAGTATTATCCTTAGAAGCTGTGGCCAACCATAACCCGTCTTCTGTAGAGTCAACTGCATTCATTAAATCTTCGTGTCCTTCATACATATCCATGTCGATTGGTAAATGTTCAGTATCACCTTCATTGGGAATGGGGATAATTCTTAATGTTGGAGAATTAGTAGCTAAAGCCAACTTGTCTAGACTTGGCCCAACAAATGTCATATCGGCAATAGTACCATGGTTACCAGCAATAGAACTAGTAAACGTGAACTCATTCTCTTGTGTCTCAGAAGATAGTAAATATTCAAGATCTAACAGATGCAATGATTGATCAGACATTACAGCATACAATTGATTACCTTGATTGATTAGAAGGACCCCAATAATGAAAAGTTCTTCGATGGGTTGTTTACTCTTCTTTATCACAGCACCCTGTTCTAAAGAAAGAAGTTGCATCACAGCATCACCACCAGCAGTATAAATCAGGTCTACAGTGCCATCTACATTCACAAACCCACAAGCTTCCACTTGTTGATGTGCTGGAATTGTCTTTAAAAGAGTGCATTTTTTCTTTGTATTTAATTCCCATAAATTGATGATATCATCTCTACCACCAGAAATCATTTGTAAAAGATTTGTATCATCTGCTTTAATACGAATATCTAACCCTCTGACAGCAGAATTATGTTCTTGTACGGTATGGATACATCTTCTCTTGACTAAATCCCAGATCTTGATCATACCATTAGTATCACCAGAACAAAGTAACCAAGTGTTACTGTTCAATTCCCCATGAAATTTTAAACTGGAGATAGTCCCACCATGTCCTTTAAAAGAATGAGTGATATATCCGTTTTCGATATCAACAACTATGATAGAACCATCAGTACCACCTACTGCGACTAAAGTAGATGTCAATTCAGAGTCCATGATGTATGATGGAGAAGAAATCTTCATAGATCTTACAATCTTACCAGTTGTCACATCTGCAATCTTCAATAATTGTGCTTGAGATACATAGCATAAAAATTTACCATCGGGAGTTAATTTTAGAGCAGTGATTTCTTGTTCATCATCGTTCGAAATTGTAACAAGTTTCTTTTGGGTTGGTTTCAATTGAACAATGTTGATTTCATCTAGAATTGGAGTAGCTAGAATAGAACCATCTTCAGTAATAGATGCAATAGCACCACTACCGGCGTAGATTGGGTCCAATTCAGTATTTTTAAAGCTGGTCTTTAGGTCCATTTCTTTTTGATTTTTTTTCCTCGTTAATCGTGAGTATATCTAGTTCTCGAAAGGGACTACTCACTTGATTACAATGCAGGATTACTTGATAGATTGCCTCTCTTTTTGTATATTTTAATCATTAAATCTGCGATGAGATGCGATGAGATGTCTGCCCATTGTGTTTTCAAATTCGATATTTCATCTGAAAAATTTCATATCATTTCCAACGGAGCATTCAATAAAATATTGTAGACTTTTCTCATAAAAGCATAAAAGAAGTTAAATGGATCCATACCTTGAGTTGAGGTTACTAGGGGATGTGGGTGTCTACGAGGCGGCTTACCTATGTAAAATCTGTATTCGTCGATGAAATCAGAAGTTCATTTGAATTTTTAAGGAATCTTATTGTATATATTATGTAAAAAAATGGATATGCTAATGTAAATGAATAAAAAAATATTAGTATAGAAGTGTATGTCCATCGATTAAAATCACTCTGCCACTTTGGTTATATTTCGTAGTCTGCATAAAAGTGTTTCAAAGTAAAGGTTGAGAGACTAAGTAGGTACGACCTATTGAAGGACTTCATTAAATTCAAATACGTTAGTATTATTGCCATTTGTGCCAATTATGCCTTCAATATCTGCCAAGGCAGACTCACTAAATAATCCGCTCCTGGTGAATCTCATATTTTCAGAAGCAGCCTCGGCAATACTTTGTCTCCGCTGCCTCCACAGTGTTTTGTTGCTGAAATCCTTGAAATCTACTGGAGCAGTTAGTGAAGCTAAGATATCTGCATCTCCAGCGTCAATTATAGCATTATCACCTGCAGGAATAATGTCAGGATAATCTAAGATAACATTTTGGCTATCCAATAAATTACTATCATCTTTACTTAGAATTTGGTGTATTTCATCTATACCAACACTCTTAATAGAATTCTTTCTGGAGTTGACATTACTATCAGACAGCGTTATATCATGAGAATCCATGATGTTAAAACCATCAATGGCAGTAGGTGTCGGGTCACTTGTATTTGGAATGAGATCTGGGGTCTTATTATCAATTTGTGAAACATCTCCCAGTAAAGCCTTTTCCTTCTCCATACGAGCTCTTTCTCTTTTTAGTTTTAAAAGTTTTCTCCTTTTCTTTAGCTTTCTCTTCTTTTCATTTCTCTTCTTTTGTAATTCTTTCATCTTATCAATCTTTCTACGAGTTTTTTCAACGCCTACATAACCTATGGGTACTCTTTTAGTAGAAAAATTTGGAATCATATATTCACTATCATCATTAATACTAACACCCTTATTTCTAAACGCAGACAAGGGAACTTTCGGTTTGTTATACCATTCTGCAATAAGGGAGGATTGATATGTATTGTTGTTATCTCCTTCTTCATCTTCTAATTCACTCATGTTCAATAACTCATTCAAAGTTAATTCTTCTCCAGCAGAATTGTTTTCAGTACCATTAGTATTATTATTACCATTATAATCTGCTGTTTGGGACCTTTTGTTTTGGTCTTGTAATTGTTGATGTTCTTGGATTAGGGAATACAAGGATTTTGTAGACAAACCATCAATAATACTGAAGGGTTTATTATCAGTTTCCCAAGTACCCAATTTTGGTGGCTTCAAGCCAACAACGTTAGCACTCACAATTTCCTTTGGCTTAGTATAGTTAATTTTACTTCTGGCACTTGGAGGTGGTAAATTATCGTCTTCATCGGTAGATTCATCATCAGCATAGATTATGGTTTCAGTAGGATCATCTCTATCTTGTCCAGTAGAATGGGTATGGTCATCGTCTGAAGATGAAACATCATCATAATGGAAATAAAAGGAGTCTGGATCTAAGTCATCAATATCGATGAATATGTTTGTCATACTACTCTCATCATCCTCTTCGTCTGATATTTCATCTGATGACATGTCGGAAGAATGTAGACCAAAATCATCACCTATATGTTTGTTTCCTGTATGATGACCATTATTTGTATTTGAGTCATTACTTACTGCATCCTCATCATCTGTTGGCATATGAGCGATATCCATTAAGATGTTGTCGTATTCATCGTCTGAGGAATCAATGAGAGCAGAAAGACTTAATTTCTTCAATGATTTCTCCATATTCAACTTTTGGTTGAGGGTATTACCATGATTTTTGTTGATGTTACCATTAGAAGTAGTCATATGATCGTTAGTGTCATCATCATCATTATCACTATGGAAAAACACGCCAAAGATATATTCATCGCCAGCTACGTTAGCAGTTTTTTTAACCTTTTCTCTCAATAATTTTCTTGATTTTAGTCTTTCCCTTAATTCACGTTTCTTAGCCTCTCTTCTTTGTGATTTTGACTCCCTCTTATCATTTAATATTAATGGTAAATCAGTACTTAAACTCAATTTGGGTTCTGTATTGTCCGCATAATAGTAAAGACTGGAAAATTTAGGGTCTTCATAAAAGGGCATATCAAAATCTGACATAATTTCATCCTCATCATCCTCATCCCAATCGTTAAGAGTGTTATTGTTGGTGGTGGTGGTGTTATTACTGTTATTAGCAAGTTCCGATTTTTCTAGATCTACTGGATCCATACCATCTTCATGAATACTTCCATCAAAGGATAAAGAGTCATCATTTTGTAAATCTGCAACTATTTGTTGTTCTTCCTCGTGTAATATTGGGAAATCATCTTCTGCAGTTTCTAATCCAGTATCAATTTCACCTACAGTGCCATCATTATCCATGACAGAATTGAAATATGCATTTTGATCAATATCATAATCTGATTCTTCAGATTCTGAAAATTGCGGGACATGCATAGCATCGACTTGATTTGTCACTAACGAAAGTTCATTTGAATCTTTGTTACTGTTTAGTTTCAGTTTGTCAGGAACTTCTTCTCCAATATCTTCTTCCTCCCCTTCTTCCTCTTCTTCCTCGTCTTCATCATCATTATCACTATTAGAATTGTATGCAGTCATATTGTTTGGTTTAAAAGTAGTGGCACCTGGTACGTTTTTACCAGAAACACGTTGTGGTGATTTGATTACGGTGGTCTCATCATTCTTTTTAGTTGTAGCAGTGGGATTGTTTGAAGACACAGTAGAATTAACTTTTGCTGGAGTTTTCCCTCTTTTCATAGCATTCAAGGCCTTTAATGCTCTTTTCTTTCTTTGAGCCGTTAATTTAACAAAATCAATAGTCTCATCATCTGAACTTGTCTCACTATCGTCACTATCGTCATCACTATCGTCACTATCATCATCATCGTCATCCTCTGATGAATTATCAGCAGCACTATCTTCATCAGATGAATCCATTACAGCATAATCTGAAGATTCAGTACCACTTTCATTATCACTTACTTTCGTCTTTTTCGAGGATGGTTGTATAAGTTTTGATTTTTTGCCATTAGAATTATTCGACATCATTTTACCTTTTATGAGTATGTGATTATTATCCTTTTGATTTACACTGTTTCTATTCGTGGTATTGGTATTTTTTATTTTATTATTGTTGTTATTATTGTTGTTATTTCCATTGTTATTTTGATCTTCAGTAGTATCTACATCACTTAGTGAAGATTCATCAGAACTGTATAATAGACTAAACCGCCTCGGTCTTGTAGCGGGTGACTTGCTAATGTCATTTTTTTGTGAATTAGACAGAAATGGTTTTTTTCTCGATTGATTGGTTTTATTCGCAGAGTACTTAGTTGGAGATGTGGAATTCATCACCACATTCTTCCTTGGACTCTTCTGGCTCACCATATTTTAATATCCAGTGGTTGGGACTCTTCTTTTCTTCTATTTTGTGAGTTTCTTTTTAATGTCAATGTGATGGATCAAAAATGAAGGAAGCTAAAAAGAACACAAAAAAATATAAAGGTCGAAGTGAAATGAAGAAGTATAATTATAATAACCTTTTTAGGCTGAGATTCTTCACAAATGATATTATATCTTACTCCTTGACCTTTTAGTAAAAACGTATGTATGGTTATATTTACTAATTTGACGTTGTAAAAGAAGATACAATAGGACTTTTTTTTTGTTGAGTTGTCTTCCAAAACGATCAAAAAATTTAAATAAAAAAATGAAAAAACGAAACTTAGTGTCTATGGAATAATATTCTGATAATAGCTATATGTTCTACCTATTCAACCTTTGTTGCCTCTTACTGATCTGTTCAACGTACTTGTAGTTATTGTAGTAATAATACTATCCTTATATGAAAATATTTTCAACCAAATCAAATTTTTCTTCAGAATTTGAAATTTTTCAAAAAAAAAAAAAAAAAAGGAAAAATTTTTCTTTTCGATGAGCATCGGGAAAAAAGGTCAGCCCTAATTGCAATTTTTAGGAAGGCCCTAGGAATGTGGCGTTTTTCTAATAACCCTAAAAACATTATTAGATAGATATTTCTATCAAAATTGTAAACCCTAAGTTAAACGCTCCTGTATCCCGGAACAATACTGATCTGAAATTTTCCGGAGTTTTTGTAGTTTTTCCGAAATGACGGCACTTTTTCTGTCATTTGACCTTATTTCTTTCAACTAAGAGACTATTAATAGTCTTAAATGTATATATAAATATTAATGCTGATTTAGAGTTATATCGTTATGTTAAATAGTGATTGACTTTGCAACGCAAGACACCTCCTTTCTAAACCAATTCTCCCAAAAAAAAAAAAAATATGACCGAAATTAATAATTTGCCTGATGAAATTCTATCGTACTGTTTAGCCCTTTGTGATAATAAGAATCTTAGAATTATTAATAGAAGATTTTATGCTATTAGAAATGAATACTTTAAACATAAAGTGCTAACTATATTCCCACTAAATCATCCCATCTGGAAACTAGGTTTGTACCCTTTACTTCATTATATTAAAGATTTGGATCCCATGCGGAAAAGGGCAAGATTGTTTTTATATTCGCAATCTGTACCATGTTATGACAACATGAGTGACGCTGTTGAACTCTGCTCCATCGATACTATGGAATATATATGCGATTCATGGGAGATCATTTATAGTCTATTGAAAAGACCTTTACCTCTTTATAATTTCCTTAATAGTATACATGACAATATTGTAAAGGTTCAAAAAAGAGATAGACATTTCCAAATGTTATCCAATAATACAATTGTGTTACCAAGTTCGAAAAATAATCCAAAATTCCCTTTAAATATTTGGATATATATTAAAGACGTTACGCTTGTTCCATATGTAAACAAAATCATCACAGAAATTCATTCATATGAAATGAACAAAAGTGAATTTTATTTTTTTGGTTCGTATGTACATGAATGGATTATAGAACCTGGTGTTTATTGTTTTAAATTGGGTCATTTTTTGCAAAGCCAAATTTCGAGTTCAGGTGCCCCATTTATCCCTTTGAAGATCAGTTCATATATCGGTAATGAAGTGAATTGGAATTTTAATGATAATTTAAAAATATTAGGTTACAGTTTTGATGAATTCTCCTCTTATTCTCAATGGATATTTTTCAAATTACCATTAGAAAAAGAAAATTATGTTTTTAATAAATGGGCAGCAATTTTCAATGATATTATTGCCCAGTATTTAATCAATGCCGAAAAAGAAACTAAGAACATTAATAATAATAATAATAATAATAATAACAATCTTAACCGTGATATTAATAATCTGGAAAATGGAATTAACCTTGATATCTCATTACAAGACAGTTCTGATCCTATCAACAATAATACTACGTTCTTATTAAATTTTTTCTATAAATCCCCTATTAACCATTTACCAAACCCAAATCCAATTTCTAAAGACTTGAGGTTACCCAGATTAATCACTATGGATTGAAAGACGGGATCGTCTTCTTTTAATTTATAACTATAAATATATTAGATTTAATAATATTCTTTTTTATGCGACTGATTACTACCATCACTTAACACGACTGCCAATCTGAAAAATATATTGAAAAAATAAAATTAAAAGGAATAAAATCTCATAATGAAAGGTATGTTGAAGAGAGGCTAGACTTTTAAAAACGATACCAAACTAACGAATTTGAACTATACCTTTAAGCGTATAGACGTTCAGACTATTCATAGATATCTTCCTTTGTGTTTTGTTCTTTCTAACTTGACAATTTTTCGAATATAACCAGAAATAAGCAATGGAATCGAGAAGAGTAGAAACTGACGTCACCCCAACTTTGTCTCGAACCTCATCCTTTAACGGTATATCTATTTCAACATCACCTCAACAGACTAAATTTAATTCAAGACAATTTTGGCCAGATATTATTAAGACACCACCAAATCAATGGACTTTCACATGTAAAGAAATTATTGATAAATTAAATACAGTTAATGAAAAGCAACATATACCGATTCCTGAGACCAAGAAAATAATGGAAAAATGTTTATTATATTTCTATACACTAAAGAAAAAATTGAATTTATTTGACCATACTTATACTGCATCAAGCATTTTATTTTTCAGGTTTTGGTATATCAATGGATTACCAAGTAATTTAATGACATGTATCCATATATCTCAAGCTATTTTGGTCACTGCATGCAAATCAATGGAAAATAATAGACCATTGGACACATATGTGAAGGCCACTTGTGAGTTTCTCTTCCAAATAATACCGAATTTGAAACAAAGATTTAATATGGATAAATTGAAATGGGAAGTGAAAGATAAATTAATTGAAAATGAAAAGAGAATACTTTGTATATTTGGGTTTGATTTGAATATTGATAATCCCAAGGAAATAATTGAAGATCTGTTCAGTGGATTTTATAGATATAACCGAGATTATGATCTACCTGACGATTTTATGGGAGTGTTTCCCAAAATCTTACAAGAGGCAAGAAATTTTATCATTCAAGCTGTTACCCAACCGATTTCTCTTTTATGTGGTGGGAATACATTTATAGTTCTGTCACTGTTATATTGTGGTTTACAATATAAAAAGATAGTAGATTCTGATTTTAAATATCCTAAAAATTTCTTCCAAACAAGGTTAGGAATAAGTGTAGATGCTGAAAAGTTCCAAAATTATTTCACTGACTACAGGATATTAGAAGAGAATTTTTTTGATCTGAAGAGTAACAAGGGGAATAAACTTCAAATTGATAAAGAAAGGATTCTTTCAATTATCAATGAAGACATAGAAAGAGACATTGATGATGATAATACGATCCAAAAAAATACAGAAGTACACAATTATGACAGCATTAAATCTGGTGAAGTGACCAAAGAATTACTGGAATATCTTGACAATAGAGTGAATGATTTAAGAAATAAAGCTATTGCCGAAGGTAAGAAACGTTCGGTAGAAAGTGAGGAAGAAGTGGCCAATAAAAAGTTGAAGGTATAGTGATTTTAATGTTCTTTCAATATTTTTTTGCGTAAAATAAGGGGAGTTGCATTGAGTGATTGTTTTTTAATACACAGACTTAAATAACATATGAATATTAATCCTATAAGAACATTTGGTCATTATTTGGGATTCAACAGGATAATATTAACAAAAGTATATCAGGTTGGTGAATTTAATTTCAAATAATCTTCATATATAGCAAGAATATCTGGATCTAAAATAACCCCATTATTAAGATAATATTGTTTTCTCCAAAATTTGACCCATTTGGAACCAACTATAGTAGTACCTTCCATTCTGGTATAACTACTCCATTTCTTCGAAGGGACTTTTCTTAGTCTGGTTGCACAAAATTCTCTATTTATTGGATTCTTATTGTGTGTTTTCAGACTACGCGATGTTTCTACCATTATTAAAGGACCCTTTTCACTTTTTATTAAAAACTCGGGTAAAATAAAACTGTTGATTTTGTTTTTATCAAGTAGATTACCATTAACCTGGTTAAACACAACAACAGCATATTGAATACATGCCTTATCCAACTCATTGTCAAACACGTTCCGTTGACTGGGAAATTTATCCACATAGAACAAATATATTGAACAAAAAAAATAAAGGGTAATTGATTGGATGCCACCATGCAATATAATACATTTAATAATTGTAATAGAGGATTTTACGATATTGGGATCCCCATCTAGACTGGAATTCATTACAATAATACTTTTATTGATGCAATCAGTTAAGGCTGAACTGTCTACCTCAAGACCAAACTTAAAATATTCATCATTTTGTTTCATCTCATATTCCTTCAAATCACATTGTGAGACAGTAATAAAATATAGAAGATCTATTAAGATTTCCAATGTTTTCGAGGATTTATATTGTTCTATGAGTAGCAAGCCAGGAGCATTAGAGTATTCTCGGAAAGAACTTAATATTCCATATAGAACACTGTGAGAGATCACTCTTTCATCTAAAGCACTTTTTCTGCTATCCCTTAATCGCAACCATTCAAATTTATCATTTTCAATGCAATCTTTAATTAGACAGAGACCACAATAGATATTGCAAAACAACTCTAATTCACAAAGTTTACTAACATCAAATGTTACGTGTTTATGGTGCTTTTGATGTTTTTCCAAATAGAATAAGAACTTTAAACACCACCTGAAGGAGTCAAAAGCTTTGGAATATTCCTTTTGATGAAAATTGGTACATCCAATAAAGCATTTGGTGATCAAGATTAACTTTGTTTTTTCTTCATTTTCACTAGATACTTTTGCAGCCAGCCATCTCACATTCAGTCCATACGTAAAATTGAAACGTTTGAGTAGTAATTTTAGTGAGTCGTTTATTATATTGTTCTGTAAAGCCTCACCAATACGAACTGTTATTTCCTTTGGAGGTAAATATGATAATAGAGTAAAAAATTTAAAATATGGTTTAGTTGACATGGGATCGACCGAAATATCCTCGATCGCCGATATTAACATCTGGTTCCAAACTTTTATGCAGCTTTGATAAGCGGTAGGCATGTTTCGTTGTTATCGGTTGGATGGCATTTGTATTCGTTTAGTTATATTTTGTGACACTTTTAATTTTTTTTTTCAATGAGTTTTTTTTTCTCATATCCAACTTTTCGATCTTTTTTGTCATGATGATTTAGAAAGTTCGATTTAGTGATCAATCATTTCTGCGAAGCAAAGGTCAGGGCCACGCCTGATTTGTAGTATTAAGGACATTAAAAACATGATATATTGGTAGTTACATAAATAATAGTAGCATAGTAAAAGAATAAATACAAATTATAACTAAACAGTAAGATTGGAAACAGAAGAGGGAAGGGTAATTTGTCTACATGAATTCAGATAAATTGGTAGTTGTCATGGAGGGAAGTCCGCCTCCTAAGAAATCAAGCATCATATGCATACCACCTCCTCCACTATATTCATCTACATCTTGTGGTAGGACTTGCGAAACACCTTCCAAGAACCAAACTTGGTCTTTAACCTCGGTTGTAAATCCACGTAGCATCTTATAATATGACCTCATAATTCTCATAGCGCCTAGGTCACCAGTCATAAGTAAAGCTAAGAATGTTCTATCTAATAAGGCTGGGAAGGCAAACACTCTTAGTAGGAAATCCAATTGATTCTTTTCACGATGCAATTGATCTAAATATGCCAAAGTGATCAAATAGGGAGAATCAATCTCCACTGGATATAGATCTGATATACTTTCATCAAAACAAACAAGTTCTGAGATTGTTCTATTTTCTTGGTTTAATACATCACTTAAATCACTTAGATCCACTGATATCAAATTATAAAATCTGGAAGATTCAGATAGAGGCCATACAGCGGTTAAAATTGTGACAGCCCCTTTAACATGGAAAATCCAAGCAGATGTGTTGGAATCATTTGAATTTGTTGTGTTTGATGCATTGGCTAATGAATCCATAATAAGGATCAACGAAGATGCAACAAGGGCATCTGTATTTTCTTCAGAAATTTCTAAGACAGCTTCTCTTAATAATTTTAAAGCTTCTAACCTATGTGAGGAGACATATTTCTCTAAACCGGGTTCAGTCCTTGATAAATGAGAAGCGC
>JAJLXW010000607.1:116006-142804 GCA_030571515.1 Monosporozyma aquatica
CCAATGACTGAGAGTGAATTGATTGTATTAATGGATGCTAATGGGATTGGTACAGATGCCACAATTGCAGATCATATTGAAAAGATTCAAACACGTAATTATGTTAAGAGTGAAAAAGTCGGAAAAGAGACATTCTTACAACCCACCACGTTGGGGGTAGCGTTAGTTCATGGATTTGAAGAGATGGGGTTGGAGGATTCTTTTGCTAAACCGTTCCAAAGAAGAGAAATGGAAGAAGATTTAAAGAAAATTTGTGAGGGACAATTGACCAAATCAGCTGTACTTGCAGACATTATACAGAAATACAAAGGCTACTGGATAAGAACCAATCAATCCAAGACGGTTCTGCTGGATGTTTACAATCGTGTCAGTAGAACCATGACATGACTATTTTTCTGTATATTTACCCTGAACCTTCTCGAGTGATACATACATAGATACACAATCATACATATTCTACAATTGCATAATGAAATTAAAGCTAAATCTAGAAAACTAGATCTTTTTAGTAAACTAAGCTCTTATTGCTTCTGGGAAATTCTCTTCCTTAGAGCCCCATTTATTATATGTTGTAAAGTGAAAAAGTGTATAAAGGTCTTTAATATAAAGTGCATGTTAAAAAAAGAGGCAAAACGCAACAAAATTGAAGCATAATGACTACCGAATTGTATCCAGATGATTATTTTGGTGGACCTGATCAATATAACTATGAACAGGATAAAAGGAATGAACAACAGTGGCTAATCAATGAGATAATACGGCCTGAATTGCCAAATATAATAGACAATGTAGAGAAATGTATCGATATGTTATATAGTGATCAACTGTTTAAGATGCCTGTGAGTAGTGGTGGTGCCTCTACTGATGCATCATCTCCATCTATTCGTGGTGTGGTGACTCGATGTGGGTGTGATATTATTGATTTCCAAATGGCTTTAAGATTCCCACAATTCAATAAAGGGAAGGTCATCATATATAGAATGGATACCGGTAACAAGTTCCCTCTGGAACAATTGAAATCCATTGGTAAGAATCTGCAACAGATTTTGAAGTTATTAGAGGACTTAGAGGTAGAAGAAACGTGTTCTTTATTTATTGATAAATTCAATGAAACATTGAAATTGATCACACAATCAATAACGATTTTACAGAACCCACCTCCAGAGTTGATGTTTCCCTTCAATCACAATAATATCATGAAACAAATGTTTACTCATTATGAAGAATTATGCCAATCTACGCATCATGAGGTGGGGCTAGAATTAGTAGTGTTTAAAAATGAATTGAATATAGACTTCCGTAATTTAATGAAAGTGACTAAGAAACCTTGGTGTGATATCGATCCGGTTAGTGGGAAGTCTGTAGTAGATAGGATTAAAGAATCATTAAGATCGGATAGGGGAAAGAAGTTGGGTGATATTTTACAAGAACATAATATTCATCTTGAAGAGGCGAGCTTATTAAATAATATTATGATCTCCGCATTTAATAAGGAAAGTACCACTTTACAACAGGCACAAGAATTTATCTCTAGATGTGTTACTTTTGATGGGAAAGTGGTTACTGAATGCGAAAAGCTTCAAATCGCTACCAGTGATCCCAGTTTAATTAGTTTGACTTCGAAATTAAATGCTTTGGAACATACGATAAGTAATCATTTCACAAATTTAGAAGTGTGAACTGGTTGAATAAATAAATATTTTATATCATTCTATTTACAAGGAGAGTTATTTAGACATTCTGTAGAACATCAGATTTTGTTACTTGTAATCTTTCTACAGTGTTAATTCCTAACAATTTGGCCAGCTGTTGCACAAAATTAGTGCCAATTGTCTCTGGGTCTATTTGTAAATTAGGTCTTTGCTCATGGATTGACGTATGTTTACCATTATGAATCCCACAAAGGTCAAATGAATTCATATATGAAAGATCTGTATTCACATTTATCGATACTCCATGTGATGTAATTGATCTTCTCACGTGGACGCCAATACTAGCAATTTTAGAATCCTCCACGGTCCACACACCAGTATTTTCAGTCAACTTGGCTTTGATATTCAATGGTGTGCCCTTAATTTTGGTTTCTTTGAGGGTATTTATAGTAGCCATTTCAATGATAGAGATTAGTTTCCTGGCTGGCAGGTCTTGAAAGGATTTTAAATCTATTACTAAGTATGCTACAAGTTGACCTGGTCCATGGAATGTTACTTGTCCACCACGTTCAGCTTGGACGAAAATGGGTTGTTTATTCTCCACTTGTGAATCAGGCTTAAAAGTTTCATATTTTTTTATCTGTTCCTCAGTGATGGTCTTCTTAATTCTTTTACCCCCGGTGTAAGTAGGTTCAAATTGGAATGTAAGAACCATGGGGTTAGGTTTCATAGCTAAGATATTGTCAATTATTTGTTTCTCATTCGGGTTCAATGTTCCCTGTGGATGTTCAATCTGTAAATTGTTTAATTTATTCTTGATCTTGGCTTGTAATTGTTTAAAATCCAGGTTCGCTCTCACAAACTTCTCTTGGATAGCCAATCCATCTTTAAAAGGCATCACTTCTTTGAATTGTAAGTGTCGTAACACTTTGGCTGCGGGTTCCCTTGGAATTGTGGCGACCTCTCCACCACCAATCTTGGACAACAGACGCCGTCCTTGGAAACCACCCAGCAACTTCACGGCACCATTTCTCCTGGCCAGCGACAACATTGCTTTTAGATCGCTATTCTAAAACACTGTCCGGTCCATCTTCGTTCATTACTTTCACATTAATCTCATCATCTTTAACTTTTGTTTATTTTACGTTAATGTCTTGGAGTTCTTTATTCGAATTTGGAATCATAATCATTTTTCTTTTCTTTAAATTTAAGAAAATATTGAAATTTCAAATTGAAACCTCTCCAAATGCTACAAGAGAAGAATTAAACAGGGCGAGCAAACTCACCGAATATACAGAGGAGGATGCCAATATAATCCACTTTTGAGATTTTGAAACTGTACTAGACTATGAACAACGTCACTTATGCTGTTTCTCAGGACTTGAATGTGCCCCTACAAGTGAAAATAGACTCCCTAGAAGGTGAGAAACCTTTATTGAAGGCTTCCACAAGACTTAGCAACCCACAGTTGACCCAATTAGAATCCAATGCTTTGGCCCACAGTCACATGCAAGTGTCCTTGCAAGTAGTGGATGTAGAAAGAGACAGGAATTTGACTTTACCAGTGGTAACCCCGTACATTCAATTCAAAGGTAGTAGGAAATGGAATCACTGGGTCACTTTACCCATACAAGCAAGACAATTAACTCCTGCATGCTATTTAAAGATTATTCTATGGGAATTTAATGGGTCACAAAGGGTGCCCTTTTATCAAATGACTACTTCTTTGTTTAACGACACCGATTATCAACTGAAAAGAGGTTACGAATTTATTAAGTTCCAATATGATAATCCTCATAGTATCGAATATGTGCAAGATGATGATATCTATAATAACTTCAACAAATATCATTTGGGGGAGTTTAAGAGGGTCAATTGGTTAGATAAACTGACTTTACAAGAATTAGAGAAAGCTAAATCGAACCGAAAATGGCCTAGGGGCATATTTGTATTAAATATTGCCTTCCCAATTTATGCATTCCCAATTATTTATACAGAATCAGAATCCCTACAGATTCTTCAACATATTCCATGTTTAGACAATTTTGAAAAGGGTACTTATAATGATACCGATAACACTAGAACAAAATTGGAACCCAACATGAAAATATCACTTGGTGCTAAACATAACTCTACATTGAAATTTTTCGATCCTGATCAATTTAATTATGACCCGATTGAGGAGAAATATAGACGTTTGGAGAGAGCTTCACAACATTCTGATTTAGATAAAAGGATTAAACCCACCATCAAGAAACGTGATTATTTAAAGAAGATTATAGAATATCCGCCGGGAAGACAATTGACTGCACATGAGAAAGGATCGATTTGGAGGTATCGTTATTATTTAATGAATAATAGGAAAGCTCTAACTAAATTGTTACAAAGTACAAATATGACTGAAGAGACAGAAAGAACTGAAGTACTAGAATTAATGGATACATGGTCAGAGATCGATATTGATGATGCCATTGAATTATTAGGTTCATCATTCAAGAGTATATCTGTCAGATCATATGCAGTTAACAGATTGAAAAAAGCCTCCGATCAAGAATTAGAATTATATCTGTTGCAATTGGTACAGGCATTAGGTTTTGAAAATATACCCAATTTGTCAAATGGAAACTCATCTAATAGTGAGTTCACTGTTGTAGAAGACATTGATACATCAGAAAGTCAAAAATATATTCATTCTATACAAACAGTGAGAGACCATCAGCTAAATGGATCCATGTTAGAATCCGCTGAAATTGATAATTCCAAATTGGGGATTAGCCAACAACGACAGCAAAAGGATCAAATAGCCATTGTAATATCACCATTAGCTGAATTCTTAATTAAAAGAGCTTTAAAGAATTTAAGACTTGGTAACTTTTTCTATTGGTATTTAAAATCTGAATCTGAGGATAATTTATGCTTAAAACAAGTATTGGAATCGTTTTGGAGTAGATTAGAACCACATCATCGTGGTATTTTAAATCAACAAGTTGGTTTAATCAAACTTTTACATAACTGTTGTGTTAAGATCAAGAGTTTAAAGGATTCGACGTTGAAGAAGACTGAATTGTTGCATGACTTGTTATCTACGAAAGTGAGGCATTACCTAAAGGATAAGTCAATCCCATTGTCCTTAGATCCTGATATTACAATTGTAGATGTGATCCCAGAACGATCCAAAGTGTTTAAAAGTTCATTGTCACCATTAATGATTACTTTTACTACAGATAGGAATTCAACATATCCATTGATGTATAAAGTTGGGGATGATTTAAGACAGGATCAATTGGCCATTCAAATTATAAGATTGATGGATGAATTGCTAAAGAATGAAAATGTAGATTTGAAGTTAACTCCATATAAGACATTAGCAATGGGACCACAGGAAGGTGCCATTCAGTTTATCCCTAATGATACAATGGCCACAATATTGGGTAAATATCATGGAGTGTTACCTTACCTAAGACGTAATTTTGCAGATCCTAATAATGAATTAGGTGTACAAGAAAGGGTAATGGATAATTTTGTTAAATCCTGTGCTGGTTATTGTGTGATCACATACTTACTTGGTGTTGGAGATAGACATTTAGACAATTTATTAATTACCACGGATGGACATTTCTTCCATGCAGATTTTGGATACATCTTGGGACAGGATCCCAAACCGTTCCCACCATTAATGAAGTTACCACCACAAATCATTGATGCATTTGGAGGTACTGGATCATCGAATTACAACAAGTTTAGAAGTTACTGTTTCGTCGCATATTCCATTCTCAGAAGAAATGCTGGCTTAATCCTGAACCTATTTGAGTTGATGAAGTCAAGTGATATCCCAGACATCAGAATTGACCCAGATGGGGCCATCTTAAAGGTGAAAGAACGGTTCAACTTGGACATGTCCGATGAAGAGGCCACAGAACACTTCCAGACACTCATTAACGACAGTGTTAACGCCTTATTGCCCATCGTCATCGACCATTTGCATAATTTGGCTCAATACTGGAGAGCTTGACCCGTTCATCCATCTCATTAGACAGCTATATAAAAATCATATAGTTAGACAGGAGTTTCTTCAATAATTAATAAAGTTTGATATTTGTTTTTTTTTCAAATTAAAGGACTTTCTTTACTATACATAGTCTTATCGATGATTTAAGGTCTAGGAATGGACTAAAATATAATATTACAACCCAATAAAAGATACTGAATTGTACTGAAATATTATTATGTCGTTGGATCAAATACGAGCTTTGATCCTACCCCTATCAAATAACAGTGTAATTAGTGCTGATACCACTAACTTTTATATTCGAAGTTTTGACAAGGATGGAGGTCCTGATTTCAGGAAACCCACAGCTATGGTGGTGACCACTCAATTAATCATCGCTACATTTTTGGGACTATTTGCATTCTTATCCTTCTCTATGCTTTTAAAGAAATTACCCAAATTGTATGCTAGTAGGAAATATAAAGATGATGGTAATCTCCGGCTCCCCTCATGGGATAATAATAAGTTATTTGATTGGATCCCCGTATTATACAATATTAGTGATAATCAAGTCCTGGAATATGCTGGGTTAGATGCATATGTGTTCCTGGGGTTCTTTAAAATGGGTATTAAACTATTATCTATCTATATTATATTCTCATTTGGAATCATTTCACCCATAAGGTACCATTTCACGGGTCAATATGATGACGGTTCGGATGATAATGGATTTTATAACACGTATTCTACCCATTTAGTTTCTCTGACCAAGAGATTACTAAAAAATTCTTTAAAAGATGATCCAGCAGATGGGAATCCAGAAAATGCAAGCCTTTATCTCTGGATGTATGTCATTTTTACCTATTTGTTTACCATGATAGCCATCTTTGTTTTAATTTCACAGACCAAACTTGTTGTGAGGACAAGACAAACGTATCTTGGTAGACAAAATACAATTACTGATAGAACAATCAGATTATCGGGTATACCAGTAGAATTACGTGACAGGCAAGCTTTAAAGAATAGAATAGAACAATTGAAAATAGGTAATGTCTCTTCAATTACTATCTGTCGAGAGTGGGGACGGTTAAATAAATTGTATCATTATCGCAATCGTGTCTTAAGACAATTAGAATTAAAATATGCAGAATGCCCATTAAGATTAAGGTATGATACGGTATTTGCAGAAAGTTATCCATTAAATAGAAATAATGAACCAGCAACAGCTGACACTAATACTAATAATAATACTAATCATACAGAATCTGACAGTACTCCAACAATACAGACCTATTCACCTTCAGATGTGCAAACTGATAATCCAATTACAGTGGAAACTCTTCTACAACAAACAACTGAGAATAGCAGCACTAATATTGACGACGGCACCAATGGGGCAGGTAATGATGCAGAAGAGGATCATATAATATATCCCCAAGTTCCAAAGAAGGATTCAAGACCCCGTATCAAGATTGGCCTTTGGGGTCTATTTGGTGAAGAAGTTGATGCCATTGATTATTTGGAAAAGCAACTGAAGATCATTGATGCAGAAATTATACAAGCAAGAAAACAACATTATTCTGCTACACCAACGGCATTTGTCACGATGGATTCTGTAGCAAATGCGCAAATGGCAGCTCAAGCTGTGTTAGATCCTAGAGTTCACTATTTCATTACTAGGTTGGCACCTGCACCACATGATATAAAGTGGGATCACGTCTGTTTATCTAGGAAGGACAGACTAACAAAAATATATTGTGTTACTGCTTTCATTGGAATTTGTAGCGTGTTCTTGATTATCCCCGTATCATATTTAGCCACGCTATTAAATTTAAAGACAATCTCCAAATTCTGGCCCAGTTTGGGTAAATTATTAGAAGAAAACCAATGGGCTCAAAACATTGTCACTGGATTATTACCCACATATCTTTTTACTATAATGAATGTAGTAATCCCATATTTTTATGAATATTTAACCGAATATCAAGGGTTTGTTTCTCATAGTGAAGAAGAAATATCTTTAGTTTCAAAGAATTTCTTCTATATATTTGTTAATTTGTTTTTGGTCTTCACTTTAGCTGGGACTGCATCAAACTATTGGGGTTATTTATCTGATACGACGAAAATAGCATATCAGTTAGCCACCTCAGTAAAGGAATTCTCATTATTTTATGTTGATTTAATTATTTTACAAGGTATTGGTATGTTCCCCTTTAAACTATTATTAGCAGGTAGTCTAATTGGATTCCCCTTAGTTAAGATAACTGCAAAGACACCAAGACAAAGAAATGAGATGTATAATCCACCTATTTTCAATTTTGGGTTACAGTTACCACAACCAATATTGATTTTAATCGTCACATTGATTTATAGTGTCATGAGTACCAAGATTGTGGCATCAAGTCTTGCGTATTTCATTATTGGTTATTATGTTTATAAGTATCAATTAATCTATGCCACAGATCATTTACCTCATTCTACTGGTAAAGTTTGGCCATTAATTTATAGAAGAATCATTTTGGGACTTTTATTGTCACAATTAACTATGGCTGGGACCTTGGCTGGGTTTGAAGGTGGTTGGGTATTATCTTCATGGCTATTACCTTTACCCTTTATCACATTAAGTTTTCTTTGGGATTTTGAAACTAATTATTTACCATTATCGCAATATATTGCTTTGAGTTCGATTAGAGAACATGAAAGGGATAATTCATTGGTATCAACATTATTCGAGGAAGAATCTTATAAATATCCGTACTTAGTTGATGATTTAGAGAAACCAATGGTGGATTAGAGTAAAAATATATTATATGATATATATACGAAGAGATATAAATTTTACAGGAATGGAATATTAATATTGTGTAATATTGAAATAAAATCGGACTTTAAATATGTAATGAATTGTGCCATGTTACCATATGATAGTAAAACAAAGAGGATAGGTTTGACGAGAACGTATCTTGTTAAAGATGCAACAATAAATATGGGGATAATAATACCATATGATAAGTTTGTAATAATCTGCAAAGATTCAATAATATAAAGATTAGCAATATATTTAATAATATTCAGTGATAATAAAGTGTCATAGGGCCAAATAATCATCAAAACTGGGAAAATCTTGGCACCATATGATAGTAAAATGGTATATGAGATAAGATATTTGGAGTTTTCAATATTATGGCCCCATCCGATTAAGGTACATATGAACCATTGGATCACAGAATGAAATATAGTTAAATCTAAGATGGAATAAATGGCAAAATATAGATATTGATAGATTATATTATGTTTTGATAGTTGTAGTATCACAGATGTTGATGATATGGTTTTCTTATAATTCTCCTCTTCTATGACCCATTTCAAATATACTTCAAACGTAAATAAAAGTATCCATAACCTTATTAAAGTATCGAATTTGTTTTCCCATAGACTAAAAGTCTGTCTCCAAGTGGCATTCCCCTTGTGTTCCCCCGAGTATTGAGACAATTGAGGTTCCAATGAATTATACACCAGATGTCTATAGGCTCCTGGTTTCAATAACAGCAAATCCACAAACATGATGACATTATCTATTTCGACATATTTATCCACTTCCTTCCCACAATTCGAGCAATCTGTCAATTGAATGTGGTTATTTGAATACACCACATATAATGATTCTGCTGGATGAGCACAATTGATACATATCATCAGTGGTTTGACCCCCTTTGAAGCCAACTTACTTAAAGATAAAATGTGCCAAGTATATGGTATAATATTTCAAAATAGTGGCCATCACTTTATTTTTCACCAAAATTAAAGATTTTTTTTTTCCAAAATGAAAAATTTCAGTTCAAGGTGATGAGGATGATGACAAAGACTACGTTATATCGTTGATAAGAAGAGTCTGTGGTAGAAAGGATCTTTAGTGACGTTTTATCAAGTGTTGTTGGTATAGTATAACGGAAAGTGTACTTTAAATATATTCTAGTTTAGAATAAGAAGTGAAAAAGAAGGAACAAAATAAGTAAAAAGAAGATATGTCTAGAGTAGGTGTAATGGTTTTAGGTCCTGCTGGGGCTGGTAAGAGTACGTTTTGTAACTCGATTATTTCTCACATGCAAACTATTGGTCGTAGAGCCCATATTGTGAATCTGGATCCTGCAGCAGAACCAAATAAATATGAATTCACCATTGATATTAGAGATTTGATCTCCTTGGAAGACGTGATGGAAGAAATGGAATTAGGTCCCAATGGGGCATTAATATATTGTTTCGAATATCTTTTACAAAATCTGGATTGGTTGGATGAAGAGATTGGTGATTATAATGATGAATACTTAATCTTTGATTGTCCGGGACAAATCGAACTATATACGCATGTCCCTGTATTACCTAACATTGTACGTCATTTACAACAACAATTGAATTTCAATCTATGTGCCACATATCTGTTAGAGGCCCCCTTTGTGATAGACACATCTAAATTTTTCAGTGGTGCATTATCTGCAATGTCTGCCATGATTTTATTAGAATTACCACACATTAATATTCTAAGTAAAATTGATCTTGTAAAGAATGATTATAATAAGAAGAGATTGAAACGGTTCTTAAATCCGGATGCAATGTTATTGGCAGATTCTGCGAATCAGGAGACGAATCCAAGATTCCAAAGATTGAATCAAGCCATTGCCCATTTAGTGGATGATTTTGGTATGGTTCAATTCTTACCGTTAGAAGCAGAGAACCCAGACAGTGTATCCACTATCATATCATATATTGATGATGTAACTCAATGGGCTGAATCGCAGGAACCAAAGGAACCCAACGATCAAATTGACATTGAGGACATGTAGGGCATAAATACAAATATATAGACATCGTATATCAAATTAATGTGTTTATTTCCTGGAATTGAAGTGGGAATGCCCCCATTCTTGACAATAACGTTCTGTCCATACCCACATCAATTAGAGTCCAACATACAGAGGAAACAGGACTATCCAGATGGTATCAAGGTAGGTGACAGGTGGAAGGGATCTTGGTACCACCACCCGTGCACCACACTTTTGCGGTTCTAACACACAAACAAAAAATTTTCAAGAATAATTCAAACTTAAAAGAAAGGCTCCTAACATATGACCAAAAGGAAGAAACCTAGAAAGGAGAAGAAGAAGAAGCAAATCTCAAGAGGGATATAAAGAGTAATGGTTACAATCAGTGAAGTGGACAACAATGCAGCTGCAAGCACTGCCCAAAATTCTGCGCAGGGGGCAAACAGAACTGCAGCACATACCCACATTAAAGGTCTCGGGTTAGATGCACAAGGTATTGCTAAACCTGTCGAAGGTGGGTTCGTCGGGCAAGTGGCTGCTCGTGAAGCCTGTGGTGTCATTGTGGATCTTATCAAGGCCAAGAAAATGTCTGGGAGAGCCATATTACTTGCTGGGGGTCCCTCCACTGGTAAGACTGCTTTGGCTTTAGCCATTAGTCAAGAATTGGGACCAAAAGTACCCTTCTGTCCTTTAGTGGGTAGTGAACTTTATTCTGTAGAAGTGAAGAAGACTGAAGCTTTAATGGAAAATTTTAGAAGAGCAATTGGTCTTAGAATTAAAGAAACTAAAGAAGTTTATGAGGGAGAAGTCACTGAATTAACACCAGAAGATGCTGAAAATCCATTGGGTGGATATGGTAAGACCATTTCTCATGTTATTGTGGGGTTAAAATCTGCCAAGGGGACCAAGACTTTAAGATTAGACCCTACAATTTATGAAAGTATTCAACGAGAAAAAGTTAATGTTGGTGATGTCATTTATATTGAATCTAATACTGGTGCTGTGAAACGTGTAGGTAGATCTGATGCATATGCGACAGAATTTGATCTTGAAACTGAAGAATATGTCCCCTTACCAAAGGGTGAAGTCCATAAGAAGAAAGAAATCGTACAGGATGTAACATTACATGATTTGGATATCGCTAATGCCAGACCACAGGGAGGGCAAGATGTAGTCTCCATGATGGGACAATTATTAAAACCAAAGAAAACAGAAATAACAGAAAAGTTAAGACAAGAAGTCAATAAAGTTGTGGCTAAATATATTGATCAAGGTGTTGCAGAATTAGTTCCTGGTGTCTTGTTCATTGATGAAGTTAATATGCTAGATATTGAAATCTTCACATATCTAAATAGAGCACTAGAGTCAAATATTGCACCAGTGGTGGTTCTTGCATCAAATAGAGGTATGACCACGGTTCGCGGTACTGAAGATGTAGTGTCTCCACACGGTGTCCCACCTGACTTAATTGATAGATTGTTGATTGTTCGTACATTACCTTATAACAGAGATGAGATCCGTACCATCATTGAAAGAAGATCAAGCGTGGAAAATCTAGAATTAGCGGATAATAGTTTAGATCTCTTAGCTGATATGGGTGTAGAAACCTCATTACGTTATGTTTTACAACTATTATCTCCAGCTGGTATACTTGCACAAACGTTTGGTCGTAAAGAAATTATGGTTACAGATATTGAAGAAGCAAAGACTTTATTCCTAGATGCTAAGAGATCCACTAAGATTTTAGAAACTACAAAGAATTACTTATAATTTATGGATACATTGTGATTTAACCTCTGTATATAATAATTAACGATTTTATAAAACGGGCATATGTATACAAAATAAACTTTCTAGAAACCTAATACTGAAACGATGACATGCTATCACTAGATCTCTTATCATTTCTTTGCAATAATATATGCAGAAAAAAAATATATATAATATTCTACTTAAATAATAACTAGTTTACACCTTTTTTTGTCCCTAACACATAGTGTCCACACACTTACTTCCTAATCATCAGCACCTAATAAGGAAATTTCTTCCAAGAAATCAACTGGTGAAGTAATAGCCGTACTACCATACATGACCTTCTTTGGATTATGTATTTGAGAATGAGCCCATTCTTGTAAATTTTGATACTCTAAATAATTACCACCTCCTACAACAAAGACAATAGACTTATTATATGATTGTCTTTTTGGTTTCTTGGTATGGGATCCCCTAGTAATACGTGGATCAATGTACAAATAATTATCTGTTGTCTCAAGATTCTTTTGAGAACTGTTTAATGGATCCATAAGAGCCTCTACCACATTAGTAATGGGGATTGTCTTCTTTTCTGGTAACAAATTTTTAATTCCAGATATCAAGTTACCAACACTACCTGGTAATTTCCCCTCAGTTAACCCATATAATCTGGAAAGACTACTTATATTATTACCAATATTACTTGAGCCTTGTCCATCATCTAAAGATCTATTTTGTAAACTTACAGATGATAATTGCATATATTCTCTCAATTTATAGACATATTTTAAGGGACTAATATCATAATTTTGAGATTTGAAGTACTTTTCAACATCTTCTACAAAATCCTTCGGAATACCCTTCGATGATGTTAAAAATAAGAAGATAAAAGTTCTCATCTTATCATTTAAATTATTAGTCTTATTATCATTTAAAATATCCATAAAGTTAGCTCTTATTTTAGTGTTATTAGGATCTTGTTCAACTTCGAAAAAAGTATCAAGGCTCTTACTTTCTAATTCATTTAAAAGGGAACCAAAGATATTGACATGGGTATCAATGATACTTTTTCTAGCTGTTAATTCTGGTAACTTATTGACGACTTCCTGGATTTGAAGTGTATCATTATTGGAATTAGGATCTAGATCGGTAATATCCGAGACTCCAGCCTTTCTAGTGATGGCAGATGCTTCCTCTTTATATTGTGTTAAGGCAGCCTCGACATTTTCTGCCGCTTCAGGGAATGGTAAATGATAATAAGAATCCAAAAGAAATCGGTTGGTTCAATATCATATTGTTTTTCTATTACTTTGGTATTATCTTCATTATTTGGGGCCTTTTCATTACCATCGTTATTATTATCACCCTTATCAACAGTTTTTTTGATAGGAATAGTGATTGTATTTCTTGATAACTTGAAAATATCAAAGACCATACATTGATATATCCATGAGTGAGCAAACATCGAAGCAAAATCAATATTTCTGTCTAACAAGATTAAAACACCTCTCTCTAGATTGTCCCCATCTGGTAGCACAAAGGTACTAGATGATTTCGTGTTGATTACGTAGTCACGTATCTTGGTACCTAATCTATCAGCTACCATTTCAGCTGGTCCACCTTTGGGGGCTCTAATGATGGGGATAGAATTTGTGGTCATCACGGTATTAAACAACCCATCGGCAATCTTATCACATAAAGAATTGATTAGTTCCTCTGTAGCAGTTCTAGTATTTAGTTGTGAATAACACCTCTCAATTTGTAGAGAGAATAATTCAGGTTCTGTGACGACAAAGTCTAAATACTGATCAAATACTTGTTTAATCTTATCGGATTTGCCTGTAAATGAAACTTCCTGTGCTAAGAGTTCCAAAAAATCTCTACTTAATGTGGAGGTAAAATTGATATAAAATTCAGAGTATTTATCATCCTTTAGATCTTGCACAATTAGTTCAATATTTCCCTTTGTAGGAGCTACAAAATAGACAGCAGGGACATCAGGTAACGGTGCTCTATCTTGTTTAATTAATGTATGGACTGTAATCCCAGCTTTCAAAAGGTCATTGACTCTTAAAATAGATGAAATTATCTCAGTACTTTTCTTATCGAGTACTAATACTTTCCATAGGATTTCTTGATCAGTGAAAGTGTCTTCCAAATTGGCGTTATCAATATCTTTGTTTAAGAAGAGCATTTTTAGAACGGCAGAGACTTGCATTTCACGCAAGCTGACTCCTCTCCCCACAGTCAGATTATTTTGGGTGGACATTCTGCAGGTTGAATTTTTAATGAGTTACGTGTCCCAGAGCAATGTCCCTTTCTGGTTGCTACTGTAATAGAATTGACACGTCAAAGGTTTATCTCAATGTGCTTCTTTATTTTCATTTTGTATTTACAGTAATTTTTCATAGAACATAAACAAAAATGAAGAAACGACACAAATTGGTTTTAAGTGATTAAAGTGATGGATTTATATATGGAAAAGTGATTATATATATAAGTTTTGTGTGTACCGATAGCATGGGGACTATTGGCTTTTTATTTTACATGGGAGAAGGGTACTGTCCCTTTTTCCCGTTTTATCAATGTGATATGCTAAGCTTATTGTGGACCGCCTTCTTTCAAAGTGGATCTACCGGCTCTTAAAAGTTCATCACATAGTAGTAAATTACTGGCGATCCCGGTGGCACCACTAATGGCGTTTCTAATCACCCTGTATGAATCCCAAATACCTTCGATAGTTGGATCGCAAGTGTCACCAATATTTAGATCTACACCCACGTACCTACGTTCTTCACTGTCCTCATTATCATCTAATTCATCTTGACATAGGGACAAGACATCTAATGGATCATACCCAGAGTTCTTGACAAGAGTCTTTGGTACCACCAATAAAGCTTCACTGAATGCTTGTACACCGGTCTTTGTCTTACCCTTGGCGCCCAATTTGGTCATATTACTCTTAGATAAATGGTTTGATGCAGCAATAAAGAAGGAACCAGCACCAGGGATGACATTTTGGTCTCTTAACACATTGGCCACAGCTCTTAACCCATCTCTTACTGCGTCTTTAGTTTGATTTAAAGCATATTGTGTAGCACCTTTAATTAATATGGTACATGATTTGGGGTCTCTATTCTCAGTGATATAAGTAAATTTTTCTTCACCAATGGTTTCTTGGTACACTAATCCTGAATAGCCAAGAATCTTTGGGGACAAATCATCCACAGAATTTTGAGCTTCACCACCAGTAACTAATTGTAATCTTTCCATATTACGTCTCTTTGCTCTTCTTAATGCTAAAATACCATGCTTAGCTAACACATCAAGAGACATTGGATCAATACCTTTTTGATTAATAATTACAAACCCTCTATCATTATATAACCCACAAACTTCATTTTTCAAATCAATAATCTTTTGTAATTTAGCATCCACGAATTTTCTTTCACTGGCAGCTAATTTATCTCTTTGATCAGCACTACTGTAGAAAAACCCAGAATTGACCTCTGTCTTTTCATATTCTAAAGACACATTTAAAATTAATACAAACGCGTCTTCTAATCTAGTGGGCATATCTGGATGCCTACCACCATGATCAAGAACCAAACCTTTCACAAATTTAGTATCCTTTGGTGATAAATGTTGCATTTGCATAATTTCCACCATATGTAAATCTAAAGAATTTTTCTTTGTTGGATCACGAACACTCAATACTGCATCAGTGACAATTGGTGTCAACACTTCGGTTAAATCTGGAGACACCTTTGTGGTTAAGGATGATCTTGCAACTTGTAGAAGGAATTCTCTATCAATTTCTTCATTGACATTAATTGGTTTATCAATTTTGAAATCATCTAAGAATTGTAAAGTCTCCTTTCTAGCAATTTCAAACCCATCAGTGATGATTCTTGGATGAACACCTTCTTGAATAAATCTATATGCTTGTCTTAATAATTCACCCACAAGACATACCACTGTGGTGGTACCATCACCTGTGATTTCATCTTGAGCCGCAGCAGCTCTAGCAATTAAGACTGCAGTGGGGGATTGAATTTGCATTTCAGTTAATAACACTTTCCCATCTTTAGTCAATTTAATGTTACCTGCCCCATCGACTAACATTTTCAAAGTCCCCTTGGGACCTAGATTAGTCTCCAGGACGGATTGTAAACCTTCTGCAGAGGTAACATTAACTTTTAAAGCGGCATCTCTACGTAAGGATTCAGCCTTTGGATTCAACAATTGTAAAGACATGGGGGAGCAGGGAGATCTAAAAAACACACAATCGACTTAGTTCTCTATTCTTGGGTTGGCTAATACTAAAATAAAGTAATATATATATTTAATATATTCTTACTTGGAAGGTTTTTATCACACTGTGTTTAATTTGAAATTTCACCTTTTCCAATTTTCAGCAATAAGAAAAATTTTTAGGTCAGGTGACTGGGCAAAGCTCCAATATAAAGTGGATATATCTATAGTGGATATATAGCAAGTAATCTATTCTATAATGGCGAATACTCAATGTGTTCGGCCCTGATGTGTGTTGTTATGTAGTAAGAGTAATAGGGTATCAGAATCTGTAAGAGAGAGCGGTATATTATTATGTTTTAGAATCAATTTTTTTTATATAATGTAATTTACTCCTCCCGCTATCTATTTAATTCTGGGTCTTGGACCACCTGGGGATTTCTTGTTTCTGGCGGTTAAGATCTCAACACCATTCTCAGTGACTAAAAGAGTATGCTCGAATTGGGCAGACACTTTCCCATCTTGTGTAGTAGAGGTCCAATCATCTGGCCAAGTGACATCTCTCCATGAACCTTCATTAATCATTGGTTCAATGGTGAAAACCATCCCTGGCTTCATTACACCGGGGGTTCTATTATTGGCATAATGTGGGATACTTGGTTGACAATGGAAATATTTCCCCACACCGTGACCACAATAAGTTCTCACCACTGAGGTCTTATTTTGTGTAGCATGTTTTTCAATTAAATCACCTAATGATTGGAATGTGGTTCCTGGTTTACATGATTTAATTGCAGTTTTCAAACATTCTCTAGCGGTTTCTACAGTGTTTATCACTTCTTTGGGAATATTTTCTCCCACGTAATAAGTTTCGTTTAAATCTGCATGGAAACCTTCATAATATAAAGAGACATCTAAATTAACAATGTCACCTTCTTTTAGTACAGTCTTATCTGGGATACCATGACAAATGGTTTCATTCACTGAGGTACATAAAGATTTGGGGAAATTGTAATAATTTAATGGGGATGGATATGAATTTCTCTTAATGGTCTCATTATGAACAATTTCATCTAATTCATCGGTAGTGATACCAGGTTTAATGGCAGCTGCAGCAATATCAAGAACTTCTCTACCAAGCATACAAGCTTTTCTAATCTTTTTAATTTCATCTTTCTTATAAGTTGGGATTTCACTTAAACGATCATTTCTTTGCTCACTAATGGGTAATCCATTAGCAGCCCAATCAGGTTTATCAATATGATCAGGGATTGGTCTCTTTGGAGTCAAAGGATAATGTGGTCTTAACTCACCAGTAAATTTAAATTTAGGGAATGGGTTATATGGAGAATGATCTTCATCATCTTTATAATGTAAAGCTTTATGAGCTTTATAGTTATTTTTATAACATGTTTCATTACAGAAAATTTGTACGACACCATTTTTCAAACAAACGGGACATTTCAATTGAGAATCTGTCTCTTTACCACATTGTAAACCGGCACAGTACACTTTAGCAGTCATCCTAATTCTTATGGGGTGTTGCGTTGCTAACAAAGTATTAACCTTCTCAGTAGTTAACGCAGTATTGTAGCAGTAGTAGTTGTATATTCGTCTTCTTATTTTAAAAGAATTTCAACAGGAAGAAAATTTTAAAAAAAAAAAAAAAAATAGTGAAAATTGCCAAATCGAGATCAAAAAGAAGTCGAAATAAAGAGATCAAAGAGGTGTAGATCACTGCAGATGAGCCGGTCCAAAGCTTTCAGGGAGCAATTGCTCGAGGGACAGCGTTTTATGTTTTGTGCCCTTGTCATTGAACATCATGATAGGGGTATCCAGGCTAAGGAACTCCCGTAAGAACTGTCTACATATCCCACAGGGAGTAGTGCATTCTTCTTTAGAGTTACCTACAATGGCCACAGCAACCACTGTATTCTCCTCCTTGTAATTCATCTGTTTATGGCACATGGCTACTCGCTCGGCACAGATAGAGGCACCATAACTGGCGTTCTCGATGTTGGCTCCATGGATAAAAGTACCATCATTTAATTGTAATGCACACCCCACGGAGAAGTGGGAATAGGGACTGTATGATTTCTTTTGGGCTAGACATGCCTCTTGATACAATCTGTCGTAATCCATCGTTTTTGAGAGTGATACAAAGTTTGTTTATGCCTTGTGGAGTGGGGCTCTTATGCTATACTTGAAGTTCATTAAAGAAGCTTCTTTTGTTGAATAAAGCCAAAAAAAAAAGTTAAAAAACTGGAATTGAAGCATTGTTAGAAACACAAATAAATTATCGAACCTATACACACGTATACATAACCTCAGAGTATACTACCACATGGTGAATCAATGGCAACGATTTACAAGATGGATTATTACGTTAGACCAGAATTTGTCAATAAATGATAATAATAATAATAATAGAGCATATCATGAATTACCCCAAGTGACAAACTATATTTTTTGTCTTGGTGGGAGATTAAGAACTAATAAAGTCGCTGGGAGGGCAACAAAATATTTATCATCAAGTGTGTTATTTATAATCCTGGTACCATGCGTCCTATACTCTATTTTTGAGACTCCATACATGGTCAATCAATCTGCACATAGATCATTAATAGCATTGGTGGTCCTTTTCTATTATTTTTGGAGTATGACACTGGTGGCATTCATTCAAACAGCAACAAGTGATCCTGGTATTTTACCAAGAAATATTCATCCGGGACAGTCCAATTTGAATGGTATACCTCATTTCAATACACCACAAGATTATTATAATATAATCACATTACCTGCCCATGTTTCGAAGAAGAATACATTATGCCAGGAAGGTAATATTGATATTAAATATTGTAGGACATGTAAGATATGGAGACCACCAAGATCATACCATTGCCCCACATGTGGTGTTTGCATACAAACCCATGATCATCATTGTATATGGGTGAATAACTGTGTGGGACAAAGAAACTATCGCCATTTCATAACTTTTTTAATTGGTGCCATTATCACATCATGTCTCCTCATAATAACTTCATCAATCCATTTACATAGAATTGGGCCCCCCAGGAAAGCCCCCGTATCTATACTATTGATCATTTATGGCGGGTTAACCATTTGGTACCCATTAATCTTATTATTGTATCATATGGCCATGACTTCAACACAACAAACAACAAGAGAATATTTGAAGACAATGAGTGATCATAATGTGAAGAATCCTGTATTACATCCAAGAGTGAAAAGAGTACCAAATAATGTGTTTGATAGAGGGAATTACGTGACTAATATGTTCTCCTTAATGGGACAAGTTCCAGGACCGAATCTCTGGTCTCCACGAGCCCGGATCACGGGTGGAGCAGACTGGAGATTGCAACAGTGGTAGTTAACCATCGTAACATATCCCATCCCCTTTCCAGTACTTTCTTATTTATAGTAATCATTCCAGCAATTTTAGTTTCACCAAACCAATCAAAATGTGTCATCGAGAAGGGCGATGAGCTTTTTAAGCACAAAAAAAAATAACAAATAAATTCTAGAAATTTTTCCCTTTCGAAAATTTATAATAAGCAATCACTGCTATTTTTACAACCTGAAGTTATACGTAGCACAACATCACTTACATTGATAAGGAGTAGTATATATACGTCCAGGCTGACTGTGTGGAGTATTCTGTGGAGTACTAAAAAGTATAGGTTTTTGTGTGTGTTTTTCAAAGTACAGTAGACCAGAGAAAAAGGAAAGAAGAAGCACATAACTCATACAAAATGAAGCTTTTTACTAATACGTGTGAATTTGATTATCCATGGGAAAGAGTCACCGCCGCTAACTGGAATAAATATCCAAATGAGGTGTCTACACATGTTATTGCAGTAGATGTTTTAAAAAGAGAGTTACAAGATCATGGTAACATTCTGGTCACGGAACGCCTCATTACAGTGGAACAAGGGGTCCCGCGTTGGATCATGGCACTTGTTGGTTGTAAAGATAATAGAAGTTACGTGAGAGAAATATCTACCATTAATTTAAAGGAAAAATCTTTACAAATGAGATCGTGTAATTTATCCTTTGTTAATATTTTAAGAGTCTTTGAATCTGTGGATTATATACCAGATCCATTATCTCCAAATGAAAGGACAATTTTTAAACAACAAGCACAAATCACTGCATATGGAACTTTTAGTAAAATATGTAATTCCATGGAAGAGTTTTCTGTGAAAAGATTTTGTGATAATGCACAAAAGGGCCAAGTTGGGTTTGAAAAAGTTTTAAAATTATTTAATGAAACGACTGATGAAATTAGTAATACTATAATGACTAAATATAACGAAACCGTGGATGATATCAAACGGTATAATATGTTTCAAGATATTGAAAGAAAATGTAATATTTTATCTGATTATTATGATATTTTTAATGATGCCTTTGCCAGATCCTAAATGATCATATTTTTATTACCCATTTACATCCCTGTACATACATATCCATCCAATCCAAGTAAAAAGTTTAAAAGAAATGGGAAGAAAATAACAAGTTATAGAATTGCGCTACTGCTTCCTCTTTTCTGTCTCCATCCATCAAGCAAGTTAATTTAATAATACCACATATAAATATATAATATATTCTGTAAAAAATCCATCCACTAATAAAAGAATAAAATTATCCATATAGGAGTATAATAAAAACTAAAAAGAATAATTAATTAATATTTTGATTTAAATAAAAGTGTATATAATATATATTTATAAAACTAATTTATTTTAATCGAAAAATTAAGCAACGTTCTTGAAGACGGAGTGACACTTACCACAGTAGAATCTGTCCTTGTGGTTAGCTAAGAAACAACCAGCACCACAGTTGGCACATTCTCTTCTTAACTTAGTGACCTTACCTTCAGCATCAACCTTATAGTAGGATAAGACAGCTAACTTAACCTTCTTGTGCTTGTGCTTGATCTTCTTTGGAGTGGTGTAAACCTTCTTCTTTCTCTTCTTACCACCACCTCTTAATCTTAAGACTAAGTGTAAAGTAGATTCCTTTTGGATGTTGTAGTCAGATAAAGTTCTACCATCTTCTAATTGCTTACCAGCAAAGATTAATCTTTGTTGGTCAGGTGGGATACCTTCTTTGTCTTGAATCTTAGACTTGACATTGTCAATGGTGTCAGAAGATTCAACTTCTAAGGTAATGGTCTTACCAGTTAAAGTCTTAACAAAAATTTGCATTTTTGGAGTTCTTGGTTTGTCGGCAGATACTAATTAAAGTGCTTCTTTCTCACCAAGTGGCTTGATCTTTTTATGTTTAAACTTTAAAATAAGAATAAGAATACAAAGTAAAGAAACCTCATCTCTCTAACTCAAACGATCCATTAATCACACATCAAAAAATATTCAATTTCCCTCCTTCGTTGGCAAAAACACCTTTACCATCAATGGAATTTCCACACTATGCGAAAATTTCCCGTGAATTTTATTTTTCATTTTGTGCGTCATCGCTGGAATCTGTTAATTTCCTATTTGGGTAATCAGTATTATCTCAAATTTTCAAAAAAAAAGATAAGAATTTTTTGGACTGTCATTATTCTTGGATGTACGGATGGTAAAGTTTTACAGTCCTCTGTCGGGATTTTTTTTTTTCCAATGAAATTTCGATTTTGAAATATATTGATAATGTTATTATAAGGTATATTGAATATTATTTCGAATCAGTTTGATTGTTGTTGGTGTTCCAGCAGATGCAAAACCAACTCTGTCCTACTCCAATGAACTCATTATATGAGCTGGACAGCAAGTGGAAACGATTGCTTACCAGAGACAACCTGTTAGGTGGGTTAACCGTCAATGAATTTGTCGAACAATTAGGGAGTGACCATACTTTAAGAGTTCCATCAAAGGGTTTACTTAGTACTATTAATGCGAATAATAGTTCTACCGAGAATAATCATCAACGGGATGTGAACACATGGGATCCCAAACCATTCATTAGATCATTTGAATCCATTTTGAAAGAATTGGCTAGATTACAACAAGAGAATGAAAATATTAAATCAAATTTATCTAATGACGTAGTAAATCAAGAATTGGATCATGCATATACAATCAAGACATTAGAATCACAATTGAAAGGAATAACGAATCAATATTTGTCATTAGATTCCAAATTAACTCTTGTCACTAAGGGGGTTAAACCATTGGGTGATAAATTAGAAAATTCAATCAGACAAAAGAAACAATATACAAAATCTGTGGAATTAATCAATATTTATAATGATTTCTTAAACACAGATCAAAATTCTCCCATCTTGGTGTCAATGGTAAGATCTTCTCAGTTTGGTGATCAATTAAATGCTGCCTCTATAATGAAATCTTTACTGGTATTGGCTAAGAAAATTGAAACACAATCAATCCCAAAGACATTAGATACAACTAAGAGAATTGAATCTATGGCAGAATCAATGGAGAATACATGGTTGGATCAATTCAATTTTGCATATCGTGATAATAATTTCACTAAATTAAATGAAATTGCTATTATCTTGAATAAATTCAATGGAGGAGTCAATGTTATCTCAAATTTTATTAATCAACATGAATTTTTCATAGAGTCAAATCAAATTGATATTAATAACGAACATGAACAAGATAAATTTGAATTTGACAAGAATCTTTTAAACCCGGATCATCATTATGTCATTTATGATGATAAAGTGATGATCCCATTATTAAATGAAATTTCTACAGTGATTGAAAAGGAATCCCAAATTGTCATGCAAGTATTTGATAAAAAATCGGTTCATGTCTTACAATTGTTTATTCAACGTGTGTTTGTACAAAAATTAGAACCCAAGGTTAATCATATCTTAAATAATTCATTAAATTGGTCATATCTCTTATATGTTAGAAATTTACATTCCTTACATTCATTGATTGGTCAATTTATAAAAGATCTTTCCACGTTTTTCCAAAAGGAAAACGGTGATCATACAAATGATGATGTCATATCTACTTTAGAACAATGCTTTGCTGATCTTTTCTCTAATTATTTATATGATAGATCAAGATATTTTGATTTAGAGAAACAAAATTTGGAAACAATTTTGATTGAGAAGACTAAGAAATTAAATATTGCCCATAGTAAAGAAATCAATGCAAGACTATTGACTAATAAATTGAATAAAATGATTGAAAATGGTGAAGATATAAGTGATTTCTTAAATAAAAATGAAAACAATAACACTAATGATTCTAGCGGCAACTTTAAAGTTAAAAATAAAGCTATAAATGGTCGTAAATTCTTAAAAGATGGGAAAGCCAGTAGTAGATTGTCTCAATACAAGAATATAATTAAGAAAAGGCTTGATTTTGATCTACCGACATCAGCAAGCCCCAATGATAATGATAGTACTACTATTCAAGATTCAACTACGTCGGGTAATAATGACAACACTAAACTTTTCATAATGGAAAATGTAGATTCCATGTTAAAATGTGTAGTGGAGGCCGTCGCTAGAGTTATGGAACTGATCCCAAATAAAGCGAATGAATATACTTTGGAATTGTTGGAGATCATGTTTATTGGCATAATTGGATCATATATAGATTCTGGGTTAGAAATCGCATACCATAAGCTGGCCAAGTTTGATATCAATACCAATACATTGGATTTATCGCTATTAACTTATATTTCTACTACTACAGAGATGTTAAATTACGTGTCTATTTCTGTGAAGTCAGTTTTCTTACCTTTATTAAACAATTCACCCAAATACAAAAAGTTAATCATTGAAATGACAAATATTAATATAAAGAGGTGTGAAATGGCCATTAATATATTAATGTCTAAAGCCATGGAAATAATAAGGAATTGCTTTGTCTCATCGCTATCGAAACAGGCGAGAAAAGATTTTATTCCAAGGAGTCAAGACATGATAGATCAAGACACATTACCAGCTACTGAAATTGTAGAGTTATTAACATTAATATATTCACAATCGACCCAATATTTAAAATCAAAGAATTTGGAAAATTTTCTTATTAAGATCGGGACCATATTATATGAACTACTATTGACCCATTACAGTAAATTTTCTGTTAATTCTATGGGTGGTATTATTGTCACAAAGGATATCATTGGGTATTTGAATGTTGTTGAAGTATGGAATATTCCGTCGTTAGTAGAGAAATTTTCTACTTTAAGAGAATTAGCTAATCTTTTCACCGTAAGACCAGATTTATTAGAATCTTTGACGACCGAGGGCCATTTAACCGAGGTGGATAACCATATTATCAATGCTTACATTGCCAATAGACAAGATTTCACAAACGATAATTTTATATCCACTGTCAAGAACAATATCAAACAATACACATAAACGAACTCTTCCTTTTCATATAGTATATAAGTGTATATTGGAACAGGATACTCAAATAAGTAACGTTATGGATGCTTTGAAGGGCCTTTAGTGGAAGATTGAGTCTTCATTATGTCGTACAAGGTTACAAGTTTCCCGATTAGGAAAATCGTCAAAAGATTAAAAAGGTCCGGGCCTTTAAGAAGGCGATTAATCATCAACGGATATTGTATTTATACCAGCAGATATATATATATATATATATATAAGACACATAATCTGATTGACTGAGTTTGAGTGTCTGGATTAGAAAAGAAAAGGAGACCGATAAACAAACAATCAACATTATGCTACGTTCACTATTGAAATCTAGTGTGACCAAGAGATTGGTTAGCACCATTCCCAAGACAAGGATGTCATCTTTACCTAATGGGATGACAGTGGCCACTGAATTTATTCCCAACACATCAAGTGCTACTGTAGGAGTGTTTGTAGATGCTGGGTCTCGAGCAGAAAACGTTCAAAATAATGGGACTGCTCATTTCTTGGAGCATTTGGCTTTTAAAGGTACACAGAATAGAACTCAACATGGTATTGAGCTAGAAATCGAAAATATTGGCTCTCATTTAAATGCATACACATCAAGAGAGAATACGGTTTATTATGCCAAATCTTTGAAAGAGGATATCCCTAAAGCTGTGGATATTTTAAGCGATATTTTAACTAAATCCGTCTTGGATCCAAAAGCTATTGAACGAGAAAGAGACGTTATTATCAGAGAAAGTGAAGAGGTTGATAAGATGTATGATGAAGTCGTATTTGATCATCTACATGAGATTGCCTATAAAGATCAACCTCTAGGTAGAACTATTCTGGGACCTATCAAGAATATTAAGACAATAAAAAGAGATGATTTGGTAAATTATATATCCCAAAATTATAAGGGTGATAGAATGGTTCTTGCTGGATCCGGTGCAGTGGATCATGATAAATTAGTAGAATATGCACAAAGATCATTTGGCCATTTACCTAAATCAAACCATCCAGTTCCTCTAGGTTCACCTCGTGGACCTTTACCAGTCTTCAATAGGGGTGAAAGATTTATTAAGGAGTCCACTTTACCAACTACTCATATTGCCATTGCATTGGAGGGAGTTTCATGGTCTGCTCCAGATTATTTTGTTGCCTTAGCTACACAAGCCATTGTAGGAAATTGGGATAGGGCAATTGGTTCTGGTACAAATTCACCCTCCCCATTAGCAGTAGCAGCATCAAATAATGGTTCTTTAGCCAATTCATATATGTCTTTTTCCACATCATATGCAGACACTGGTCTATGGGGGATGTATATAGTGACTGATTCCAAAGAACATAACCCTAAATTTATCATTGATGAAATAATAAAAGAATGGAACAGAATTAAAGGTGGTAATATCACGGACAGTGAGGTTAATAGAGCTAAAGCACAATTAAAGGCTGCATTATTATTGTCTTTAGATAATTCTACTGCTATAGTAGAGGATATGGGGAGACAGATTGTTACTACAGGAAAGAGGTTATCGCCGGAAGAAGTCTCGCAACAAGTTGATAAAATCACTAAAGATGATATAATAATGTGGGCCAATTATAGATTACAAAGTAAGCCAGTTTCTGTTGTGGGATTAGGTAATATTAAGAACATTCCCAAATTGGAATACCTAGAAAGCAAACTTAGCATTTAAATAATAAACTGATCAATATATTCTATATATTCTGGCTGATCTGTACCTCAAAAGTGTATCATGTAAATATGATTTGTCATAAGCAAGTTTATTAATTATTACACAGTTTTGCCTTCTCACTGTTACCAGTGGAAGTAAGAAAATGATACTAGTTACGAATTACACTAAAGATCGGGTTTATATCTTCGGCTGTAGTGCAACTTGTACAGTGTGATTATATTTCATTGGGAAATCTTTTCGTCTTATATAAAGCTC
>JAJLXW010000608.1:9669-41045 GCA_030571515.1 Monosporozyma aquatica
TAGTAGTATGTGCCAGAATTGATGATAAAATTGCAAGTTACAGGTTGAGAATTTTCTAGCTCGGGCATATACCCACATTGGGCTCAGAGGCTTCAGCGACCGAATGAAATGAGGGCGCGGAAAATTTTTCGGAAAATTCGTATATAATGATGAATTTTTTGGGGCCAATATTAGGGCCCAGTTGAGGGGAAAATCGAAAATTGGCTGCGCTTAAATCAAAAAATTTTTCGCGCACCCAGGCCTAGCATTAACTTAATATCAAAGGAATTAAAGCCGAAGGTACTTTTTAGGAGAAAAACATTTTCTTTGTTTCCAAGCTAAAAGGTTAGATTTCATGTCGGTAAACTAACAATAGAGAAGGATATAGCAAATTTAAGATCAAATTAAATCTAGAACCGGCAATTGCCCTACTTTTGCGAACCACGCTAGTGGGGTTCATGTCACAGTAAACAAAGATCAGATTTCCTAAAAGAGGTCAGGGCGGGTCCTGTCATTTTCCACTTCGTTAATCTATTTCGCAACTTTACAACCATTTGTTTACCTAAAGGGGAAAGCGTAACAACAAAAATAACTCTTCCAGGATTACCTAATTTGGATGCGCGTAAACAAGGCGCTCTGCTATTGTCTTTCAAGTATTTTTCATCGCAAAAAAATAGATCAGTTTCCTAAAGTGGAAATATATAAACAAAAATGTCGACATTGATTCTTTTTTTCGTAGTGAAAAATTTACTAATTCGCTGTTAAATTCAGCAACATTATATGGCTAAAGACAATTATCTATGCACCGTAATTTAACTTTATGTCGATATTGTTAAGTTCCTGTTGATTTCGATAGAATTATATTGTCAACGGAACTTCTCTTCTTTTCATTCAATGGGAACAAAACATTTTGAAAATGAATAACAAAAGAGAAATGTAGTCGTTTTTTAAAAGTTAATCCTTTGCTGTAGCGTAAATGGTTTATCGTTTTTTTCAACAGATCACCCGTTTATTCGAAAATACTGGAATTGATCAAGATGGGTGGGCTTGGCCAAGTTATGTTTATTATTTTGATGACTTTTCCTAAAATGGACAATTTGAAGTCTCTTAAAGATCATTAACGTCTGCTTTTAATACCGCTTAAATAATAAATATATCATTCCATTTTAAATTGAATCTTTTACACCATTATTTGTTCCTTTTGATCCATTCATAAATACTTTTAGAAACAATTACCAACATTTCATTTCTCAAAAACCCTGGTTTGTTAAGATTACTATTTATTGACAGAAAGTTCAGAAACATCTAATCATCTTTGAATAGTTATAACAGTTTTCTTTTTCCTATACAGTAACTTCACTCAATTGTCAAACAAGTTCTAAAAGTGAAAGAAAAATACAACAAACCAAATGAGTGCTACAGCAATATTTAGTGACAATTTGTTGTCCACTCCAAGACATGATGCTATGGATGATCCCACAGTGATATTCCCATCAACGCCAAATAAAAGAACTAAATCATTTGGTTTCCATTCGGGTGAGAGCACAAGCACCCCTTCAAAGTCATTCAGATGTGAGAAGAAATCTAAATCAATTCCAACAAAACCCAAGAATAACAATGATCATGCTAATAACAATAACACCCCCACCAATCCAGTAGACAAAAGAATTCCCATATTATCACCAATCCCTACAGAGCCACATAAAACCAGACTAATGATTGATTGTTTTGATGGGATATTAGGTGAAAAATTAAATAGAGATGTTGAGATTTATTCTCCATTATCAGATTTAGAATCAATAAGTCCCTTAAGTGATATTTCTTCATATTCGCCATGTTTAGATGTAAAAAAACCTATGGATTTTAATTCTATCCCAAGCTTACCTTGGAATCCCAACGGTAGATTATCATCATTTTGTAGACGTGGTGATAATGATGATGAATTTTTACCATCACCTTCTCCCATCCCATCTAGATTAATTGAATTACAGAGTTCATCTACACATATTCCTTCCACCGTCTCATCTTCCATAATAATATCTCAAGATGATGTTAATAATAATACTAGACACAATGATAGAATGTTTTTATTAGATTTACCACCATTAGGTAAGAAATGTAATAGTAGTAATAATATGATAAGTAAAAGGACAGTTACAACGTTATCAATCCCTTGTCATAGAGGTAAGACCCCGATCAAACCTATTATAAGGAATGATTCTAAGTGCTTAAACCTTATTGTGAGCTCTGGTAATGGATCCTTAGATGATGCCACCATATATGCTACTGAAATCAATGCCTCTTCCAGTCATAATGATAGTAATGATGATGAAACAAAGGATAAATCTACTCATAAGAGTAATAATGCCATTCCTATAATACGAAATATATGGGAACGTATTACGATACCAGTAAATCATAAGATAAAAGAAAGACATAAGAGATTGAGGAGTAGCTATTTCGGTGAATTTTATAATCTAGATGAAGAAGAAGAAGAAAATAATAATAATGATAAGAAAAGATCTACTGAGGAGGATTATGCTTTAATTCGTGGATATGAATTTGATTTCGTGTCAAGTAATCACAACGATATGAACCGTGTAAATAAAACAGTTAGATGGAATATTCCACTGCATGCTTAATTTCCATGTAACAAGCTAAATCCAAGTTGTAAACATACCCAAAACAATTCATTCTTTTCTTTTCTCTTACTTTTTTTTTTGTTTCTGTATCTACACCCTTATAAAAACTTTATGCCCCCCATTTACTACAATACACATTCTTATGTCTTTCTTTATACCAAGGACATATTTAGACCAATGAATATATATAAATGATAAAATATATCATATACCTTATAACAATATTATCTTATATACTAAAGTCAACCCTGAGAACCCTAAGGAAATCTACAACATTGCACACCAGCGAAACCGCCCAAACCCTACACAGACAACTTTACAAGCCCTAAAATCTTCACATGCTCGGCGGCCAGTTGTGCTGGAGAACAATGGAAACCCTGACAGCATCGAAAACAGCGCTCGTGCCAAGTGACCGTTTTCATTGGAAATATGGCTTTCTTTCTTGGCAGAGGAGTTCCTTCTCTTTCTTTCAATTTTAGATTAATTTACTATTATTATCGTCTATTTATCTCCAATTCCTCGGTTTTTGTCTCTGCTGCCGTTATTGTGAGGTAACTAATACGCTTTTTGTGTTTTTTTTTTGGGTATAAATATTTATAAACACACGTAATTTGACATCAATTGAACAACTTCTAATACCAATTAATACTTACTTTACAACCCCTCTTTTGAGTCTTCTTTTGGTTACCTGCTGTCAACAAACTTATCATTTCTTTTGTGTCAAAAACGTTGATTACTTGAATTCTCCCCAACCAATTGTTGTAACTTCTATTAGATTCTTTTAATTACATTTTTTTTCCTCTCTCTTTTTGGTTTTTAAGTGGTAGTATAACTTTACAGAAAACAAACCATATATAAATACCACTTCCTACAATTCAAGTTAATCTGAAGAACACACACACCGTCCAATCCAAGAGGAAAACTTTATTATAACTTTTCCTACTGCCCAACAGAAAAAAACAAACATATTATCACTAAACAATGGCTCCTCATCAATATAACGTCATTGTGGGGGAACCAGAAAATGAACATGAAACAGCACCAAGAAGAAATGAAAGATGTCCTAAAGCATCTTTGACAAAACCGAGAGATTTTAAATCTACAACTGTCTTTGAAATGGTCTCTGAATGTTGTCATCGTTATAAACAACACAATTCTCTTTCTTGGAGAAATATAATCGACATTCATGAAGAAGAAAAGACCATTCAAAAGACTATTAATGGTAAAAAACAAGATGTTAAAAAGACATGGTTATATTATGAATTATCTCCATACCAATATATCACTTTTGCTCAAATGGAACAAAATATGATTCATTTGGGGAAAGGTTTGGTACAAATTGGATTAAAACCCGCAAGTGATGATAAATTACACATCTATGCATCAACATCGCATAAATGGATGCAAACTTATTTAGGGACTCAATCTCAAAGTATCCCCATCGTGACCGCTTATGACACGCTTGGTGCCAAAGGTTTAATTCATTCCATTAAACAAACTCAATCTACAGCAATTTTCACCGATAATTCATTATTACCCACTTTATTAGATCCATTGAAAACATGCGAAAACATTAAATATGTGATTCATACTGACCCCATAGATGACAACGATAAGAGACAAAATGGGAAAATATTTAAAGAAGCAAATGATGCAAAACAAGAAATATTAAAATTACGTCCAGATATTAAATTTTATTCATTTGATGAAATTATGGAAATTGGTGAACAAAATAATGATTCCATTGAAATACACAATCCTAAACCAGAGGATCTTTCATGTATTATGTATACCTCCGGTTCCACAGGTGATCCAAAGGGTGTAGTATTGACTCAAGCTAATGTCGTTGCTGGTGTAGGTGGTGCAGATTTACCTGTGGGTCATGCCTTGGGTACCAGTGATCGTTTAATTTGTTTCTTACCATTGGCTCATATCTTTGAACTGGCATTTGAAATGTTATCATTTGTTTGGGGGTCTTGTATTGGGTATGCTAATGTTAAGACTTTAACAAATAATTCTGTACGTAATTGTGAAGGTGATCTTATCGCATTTAAACCCACTGTAATGGTTGGTGTTGCTGCAGTATGGGAAACCGTTAAAAAGGGAATCATACAACAAATTAATCAATTACCAATGCCCATGAGGAAAATTTTTTGGTCTGCATATTATACTAAATCTGGATTAGATCGTTGTCATTTACCTGGTGGTGGATTAATTTCTACATTATTATTTAGAAAGATTAAAGCCGCAACAGGTGGTAATTTAAAATTTGCATTAAATGGTGGATCTCCATTAAGTGAATCTACACAACGATTCTTAAGTAATTTAATTTGTCCTATGTTAATTGGATATGGGTTAACAGAAACTGTAGCAAATACATGTATCTTAGACCCAACCCACTTCCACTTTGGTGTTGCTGGTGATTTAACTGGTGGTGTGACAGTCAAATTGGTCGATGTGGAAGAATTAGGTTATTTTGCTAAGAATAATCAAGGTGAAATTTGGATTAAAGGTGCATGTGTTACCCCTGAATATTATAAGAACCCTGAAGAAACAGAAAAAGTGATTACATCAGATGGATGGTTTAAGACAGGTGATATTGGTCAATGGGAAAATAATGGACATTTAAAAGTCATTGATAGGAAGAAAAATTTGGTTAAGACATTAAATGGTGAATATATTGCATTAGAGAAATTAGAAGCAGTGTATAGATCAAACCAATATGTGCAAAACATTTGTGTCTATGCTGATGAAACTAAAGTGAAACCTATTGGTATTATTGTACCAAATCATAAACCATTGATTGCTCTTGCCAAGAAATTAAATATAATTAAATCTAAGGATACCGAAAATGATGGATTAGATGATGAAGAATTAATTGAACGTCATTTACAAGATACTAAGTTACAAAATGCAGTGTTGAAAGATTTATTGGCCACTGGGAAAGATCAAGGTCTTGTTGGTATTGAATTAATTGTGGGTTGTGTCTTTGCACCAGAAGAATGGACACCACAAAATGGATATGTTACCTCTGCACAAAAATTAAAGAGAAAGAAGATTTTAAATGAAGTTAAGAGTGAAGTGGATAAAGTGTATTCATTAAATTCATGATTTAATCTGTACTCTAAGAATGGGGTAAAAACTTGCATATATACTACTCAGAAGTGTTGTTTTCGCTAATATTTATTTACTTTGTAGCTACATAAAATATTTTGCTAGAGTTTATTAGGGTATATATAATTTTTTAAAAAAATTGAAATAAAATGAAATGAAAGGAAAAATACAAAAAAACAAGCCTTAGCGGAGAGGATGAAAACTTTTCACTTAAGTAAAGTAACATCCACCATAACAGAGAAGGAAAACAGGTCGGTAACGGGTGGACTTCAAAAGAAAATGGGTAAAGATACTACAATATATGTTGGTAATATCGATCCACGAGTGACAAAAGAAGAATTATATGAATTATTTATACAAGTTGGTAAGATTAATAAAATAAAATATCCCAAGGATAAAATATTACAAAAATATCAAGGTTATGCATTTATTGAATTCACATCAATTGAAGAAATTGAATATATTATAAAATTAATGCATAATACGGTATCATTACATGATAGATTTTTAAAGATACGTAAATCTGTCAGTAATAATACTACTACTACTACTACTGGTAATACTACTACTAGTGATGTCAAGAATCAAAAGATTGTTCCACCTGTTGCGAAATTATTTATTAAGGGATTAGATAGATCTATTACTGTAAAGATGTTACAAACATATTTTAATCGAATTGGACCCTTTTATTCGAATCCTGAAATTTTTAGTAGTGGCGATGATGATGATGGTGATAGTGCTAATCAGTATTATGCATTTATTTATTATAAAGATTATAAGGATGCAGATGAAGCTATCACTAAATTTAATAACCAAATCTTAGCTAATAAACAAATTCAAGTGGAATATGCAATCAAGGAGAATAATAGAAGTATAAAATATGGTAATGAAATAGATAGATTATTGAATAAAGAGGCCTTAAAGAATGGATTGTTGTAAACAAGATTTCCATCAACATGATCTATCTACCTCTTCCCTTAACCCATATTTTGTGTCATCCAGTCGTATCACGCACTACTACCACCAATAATAGCACTAATAATAGTAGTACCATAATAGGAATTACCCTTTTCGGCCGCTGTCGGTGTTTTTTTTTTCCCTGTTGCATCTATTCCTAATCGGGCAATTTAGGGTATCTCTCCCCGGAGGCAGCAACAATAGGGCCGGAGCAGAGGGTTTCCCTTTTTGGCGCAGTCCACACAATGGGGAATTAGGGGCAGCCCCAGCCAGGGCTTCCGTCCTCTCTTCTCTTCACTATGTGCCCTGCCCCCAAATTAGGGTTCTGCGGGGAGGGGCCCACGGGGGAAAAGGGGCGAGGGCTTTATTCTTTTCTCAGAGGAGGAGGAAGAATAGTACAGGATTAAAGGAGTCCCGGCCTTCTTTTTTGGGTAAAGAGACAACACACGCCACAGTGGTGGTTGCTTTAATGGCCAATATTCCAAAGCAATGACTGTTGTCGAGTGCTGCTATGAACACACATATATATATACAGTCATATTTCATTCCTGGAAGTATACCGCATTTCTTTTTTTTTTTCTCTCTGTATCTTTCTCACCACACAACAGACTAAAAACCAGTTAAAACCAACTAACTGATCACAACTACAAAAAAAAAATAATACAATTATGAAATTCTCTACTGCTATTCTTTCTGCTATCGCTTTTGTCGGTTTGGCTCAAGCTCAAGGTACTGCAGGGAACACCTCTTCCACTACCACTTCAAGAACATCTAATGCTGCTGTCCCATTGCATGGTCAAGAAAGAGCCGCTGCGTACGGGTTAAGTGGTGCTATTATTGCCGGGGCTTTAGCTTATTTAGTTTAGTCTAATTCTTTAACTCTTTTCCTTTTTTTGTTCTTATATTCTCTTTTTATATTCATTTTTAAATAATTTTAATATTTATTTTTATTTAGACATTTAAAGCTCCCTTTCTTTCACCATACTCTACGCCTCTTTATTTTCTATATATCTATATCTCTTTTTGATTAAATTAATTAATTAATAATATATCAACCTTTTTCTTCCTTCGATAAAATATATTTCACTAGTTCTCCATCTTTCTCTTCTCGTAATAAATCAATCTCCTCAAATTTAACATCAACATGATATTTACCCTTGAATGTCACTTTAGACTTACCATCAAAGGGCATCTCCATCTCTCCATAAAAACATATATGCATTGCATGCTCGTGTTCCCTTTGTTTATCATGCCCCTCTGGTTCATATGGCTTATGAATGGGCACCTCATATTTAAATGTATCATATACTATCTCAGGTCGTATCATCTTATCATATTTAATACCAATTGAATCTAATATATCTTGTATCCTTTCTTTATAATTTATCGATTTATGACTAAACCTCCATTTAAATAAAAACGGTACTCGATGCCATTTTCGATTATTATTATTATTATTATTATTATAATAATTTACATTTGACATATCCCTATCGGGAATAAAAGTTATACCAAATAATATTAAATCTTCATCCTCACACCAAATTTCAAAAATTTTCAAGTTTTTAATACCATCTAATTTCAATGGCACTCCATATTCATCTTTAATAAAATTTGAGCGAGTCAATGACATCATCAATTTATTAAATATTAATCCCTTAACATTTTCTATATGAATCTCTTCGGCCTCTCGAGCGCTTAATTTATGAATCTTATTACAGGGGAACAACGGTAAATACGTTTCTTTACCATGATATATCACCTTATATCCAATTTTATACCCTAGAATTAAACTTATTATCGTTAGGCCACTAAACCATATCGCAAAACGACGTTTTCGCGTTTGATATTGTTTGATTGCAGAACTTATACCATCCTCATATGTTTTGCTATGATGTGCTTCAAAATTATTATTGTTATTATCACTATTATTTTGACCAGACTGGTTACTGAAGAAATGCGTGCTATCGCGACCTGATGGGGTTAATAGTTTCCCCCCAATGGTGAAAAATCTATACCCAGTGTAATAATAATATAACCCGTACGGTTTCGTAAATTGGGAAGTTCTTATGTTCCAAGGGACCCGAAGTTTAACCACATTTCGCAATATATTCATCGTCATAGTGTTTCCTTAATGCATTTGTTCACTCCTTCTCTATACACACTCTCAATATCGTGTGGTGTTCTCGTACACAACTCAGAGGTTCAACTTAAATAGTTAACTGCCCTGTTTGAAGCTTTCAAAGTTTAATGGGTTTTCCGTTTTTCTTGGAATTTTCTTGGTGCGTTGCCATGACAACAAGTAATACATTATATGGTTTTAGCCTACAATAACATATATAAATATCTTGCATCCACGAAGAAATCATTCATCGTCGCTTGGAACCACTTGTGCTCGTCTAGTACGCTTTCTAGACCCCATAATGTCCTCATTACCACTACCACTTGTGGGATCCTCATTTTCTGATTCACTATTCAAACTATCACCACTAACAAATCCTTCCTCATCATTATGCTCATAGAAATCACTATCCTGATCACTAGAATTCATGGCAGCAGCATTCTCTTCTTCTTCTTCTTCTTCTTCCTCACTCTCATCCAACACTACATATTTCCGTTTCCTGGATGCTGTGTCTTCTTCTTCCTCTGAACCTTGTTCTTCATCATTTTCAATAAATGAATCCATGTCAGATTCATGTTCTTCATTCTCCTCATCTTCCTCATTCTCTGCATCTTCATCAATGGCTTCATCATCATGTAATGTTCTCCCTTCCCCATTTTCATCTTCACTTTCAAAATCTGAATCACTAAATCTTCGTATTTCATCAACAATCTCGTCATATTCACCTTCACTATATTCCTCTGTCCGCCTTCTTAAATCATTAGCAATAGATCTAACAGATTGACCCATCACATTCTCTGAATCAGCAACTGTAATATTATTCCTTATTCTATAGTGACAATGTGGACAAACATTATCATCTTCATCCATATCATCGGGATCTAATTCCCAATGACAATTACCACATCTCGGGATACCATCATCGTCCATATCTACCACAGATAAAGTAGAATTCTTGAACACGTTACCAAAGAGAATATCCTTTTTAACATCCTCCTTATATATTTTCTCGTCCACTTCTCTCTCCGCTAATATTTTCCCCCATTTATTATTATCACCACTACCACTATTCTCTTTTACTAAATCTAAAATAAATTTCAATTGATGATCTACAAATAAATTGAACACTGGTGTACTTTCCACACTACTTCTACAATCAGGACAACCTAATGATCTCGTCTCATTAGTCTTAAACCAACTCTTTAGACACATATAACAATAATTATGTCCACAGGAAATCATCATAGGAATATTTAAAAGTTCATGACATATATGGCATTGCGAAGATGTTAAAATATTAGCTACAATCTTCTTGCTTTTCTTCTTACCTAAAGTTTCTACTATACTTTCAACTTGGTTCATTTCTCTTACACCGTCTTTCTTTCCTCTTATATATTGTCCTATTATGAACCTATTGATAGCTTGAAGGACGTCACCTTTTCAGCTTCGTACTAAATTTTTTCAAAATGTCACAAAATGAAAATAATAAATAAACACAGATCTGAAGTAGATAGAGATACACGTCCACTTAAGTTGTTTCAAGCTCTGTTGGAAGATGTAGAGTATCATAACATAGATTAATATACACTGTATAATATAACATATATAAATTAAAAGTTCATTATATTTAGGCTACTAGTTCTCTGGAAGTTCTTGTAAGATCGTCAATAATTCGTTCAAACCATCCACATGTTCCTTTGCATTCGTTGAAGTAGTATCACCATAGACAATACTGTGACCATAGTTTAAGCTACCAGCAGCAACTTCTTCTTTAATACATTTGAATAAAGGCTCAATCACAGGTGAAGAAGAACCGGAAATGCAAGTAAATTGAATATGATATTGGGAATCACCACCATTGGTACCATCTTTAGCATTAGCTGCAGAACTGTTGTAAAAATTTAACAAAAACTTAAATGCACTTAATGATAAACCAGTTTGTTGAACAAAGACAATATCCTTATGAATGTATGCATGAATATTCTTTTCATCAAATAATGTGTTGATGTGAGTAATGGCTTCACCAATGACACCAGCAACACGATCCTGATCTTCTGCATTCTCAGTATGGAATCTAATCATAGATTCAGTAACTTTATAATATGCACCTGGTAATCTTTCAATCTTATCATCTAAAATCTTCATCACATCATCCTTCCAATCAACTTGTTCCACAATATTATACCAGGATCCATCTAATCTCACATATGCACCGTTTTCAGCAATTAATCCAACATTAGTAGCACGTGCATAAAGACGTTCCAATGTCACCTTTGAATGTGAATTCATAACAAAGACAATATTTTTACTAGCTAACTCATTTAAGATAGATAACACCCTAGAAGTTGGAGGTTCAGAAATCTTGAAAATAAATAAATGCTTTTGAGATGCTTCATAATCCTTGTATAAAGTATCGTAACCAAGATTGAACACAGTAGATCTTTCTTGATTAGCTTCCCATGAATTATTAATGTCTTGTAAAGATGTAGTAATCCAAGTGTCAGAATCATGTTTGATTACACTCTTCACTAAACTTTTCCAATGTTTTCTTCTTTCTGCATAACTCATTTCTAACCCACGTTTAATAGATTGTGAGACATGTCTAATATCCCATGGGTTAATTAAGATAGAACCTTTATCTAAAACAGAAGCACTACCGGTAAATTCAGATAATAATAATGGTGCATTCTTTTCTTCTGATGAAATAATAAATTCATGACAAGTTAAATTCATACCTTCTCTAAATGAATTCACCATAAACAAATCTGCTTCACAATTTAATGCTAAATATTGGGTATATTCTAAATCTTGATGTAAGAATACTACTGGTTGAGACATACTGATGTTAGAAGATAAGGAATTAATTCTATCCACAGTTAACATCAATTGACGTTCGGAATCATCATCTTGTGATTTACCTAAACAGATTTGTACTAATACAATCTTATCGATATATTTGGGATTTTCTCTTAAGAATCTTTCATAAGCTAACATCTTTTTGTTTAACCCACGAATTCTATCAAATTGATCTCTACATATAATCAATTTCTTACCTCTCCATCTATCTCTAATCAGACGACGCCATTTAATCACTTTATCTCTTCTTAAATGATCCTTAAGTGCAAAGGCATCAATCCCCACTGGAGTTGACATAATAGAGATGATTTTACCTTTATATTTCAATTCATCATTCAATACATCGGCCATTAATAATCTATTTGTTGTTTGTAAGAAATGTCTTGCATATTCAGTTGTTTGGAACCCTACTGAATTAGCGCCAAGAATACCTTTCAAAATTCTTTCTCTATGAGCAAAACATCTAAACACTTCACTACTTGGGAATGAAACATGTAAGAAATAACCAATCTTAGCATTAGGTAATAATTTTCTCACCATTTCGGGGACTAACATTAAATGATAATCATGAATCCAAATGATATCACCTTCTTTATAAACATTGGCAATTTTTTCAGCAAATAATCTATTTAAATCACAATAATAATTCCAAGAATGATCTTCGAAGGCCTTTGAATTTGGATTATCTGGGATTTGATAATGTAAAGTGGGCCATAAAATTTGTTTACAGAAATTCTTATAAGCACCTTTAAAAGTAATATCATCAGTGACCACAGCATATGATTTATAATTTTCTTCCAAAGTCTTTGTTATCTTATCTGATATTTCAGTGGGGATTTCATCAGTGGGGATACCCATAGTACCGACCCAAGAGATATCATCAGTTATTGTCCTTTCCTTTGATGCAATATTAACAGCGTTTTTCAATGCACCATTCCCTCTTTCACAAGGCACAATAGACCAAGGTAATTGACCGAATAACTCTTGAGAATTATGTAATCTAGCAGCTTTAGCCTTTGCATTATTTGAATACCCACAAAATTGAGGGACATTATATTTTTGTTTAGAATCAGTCTCTAAATCGGAATCATATTCATCATTATCATTATCCTTTGCGGTGGTGGCGGTGCTGGTAGTAGCGAAGTGTTCATTTGAATGTTTTTCTGGAATCACATGAATTCTCTTCATTGATGGAGCCCCATGGAATTGTTGTTGTCTTTGTTTAATCTTTTCGATATCAACTACAGCAGAATCGAAATCTGGGATAGCTCTAGATTTAGGTCTTACCACGGTACTCTTTGATCCAGTAGGCATAGATGTTTGTTGCGTGACTGTATCAAATACCGAATGCAAAGTGAATGGTTTCTCTCTATCTGTGTCCAAAGTAGACGTTGGAGAGGCTTCCCTAGATGGGATATCATTAGTAGTAGTTTTATTATCATTATTTATAGCAATTTCATCCACCATACCATTTCTATCTTGAAATTCAAATAAATTCTCATTAGTAGCGGCATCCTTGGCTTGAAAGAATTCTTCAATTGAAGTAGTATTGACTTGTGTGGTTGGATTAGTCACATTGATTGAAGGACCATTATGACTGACGATACTACCCCTTGAAGGTTTATTCATATTAGTGGTTAAATTCTCTAAGAATTGTTCCGAAGTGACATCTACATCAACTTCATCATGTTCAATAATAGCTGAAGTTTCATGAGAATTTAATTTTGTATCCGTAGCAGAAGAATTATCAAAAGTTTGACTTGTAATAATTGGTTTATTGGAATGAACAGAACTCGATCTATTGCTTCTCATATAGGAGGTAGCAGAATGAACCGAGGCAGATCTCTTTGCCTTCTTAGCATCATTTACACCAGGCGTCACTTTCACTAAGTTTGATTCTACCAAATCAGCAGTTTCATATTCAGATTCATTTAATTTAAATTCCGGTTGGAATGGTAGAAATAACGAGGCCACGATAATAGTCATACTGAGCCCTTTTTCCCCTTTTGCTTCTTCCCTTACAAATCCCAATAGGTTATTATCACTTACCAACAGGAATTGACCAATTTGTTCTGGGTTATAACTTGCTGGAACTCCATGGCTAATAGAATATATTATAACCTGTTTATATATATTTCTCTCACTCTCTCTCTTTTTTTTTCAGCAGTGCCATAACGTAATTCATTTCCTTTTAAGGGGTTGTAGATATTGGAAAATCTGTGGAGTCAGGATTCTCGAGGGTCTTGTGCCGGCGTTCGAGCGGTGAGAGAGGTGGTTTTTGAGTGTAGTGTGGATAGTTGGAGGTGTGGGAAAGAGACACATAAATTGACAGGGTGGGAGGAAAGTCAAGGCAGTAGACCGTCATGGTGTTATGAACCTGTCCCAATGGAAGTGGCTTGTGCTCTTTCCATTTATCTCATCTTAACAAAGTGAATTTAAATAGAGAAAGAAAACACGAAAATTAAAGAAATGGAATATTTAATGCGACACGTAAAGACTTGATGTGCAGAGATGATGATGAGTGGATTCACCAATCTAGTGGAGTCTGTTAATATTTAAATATACAGCTTTGATTTAATAAACCAGCACAGGTTCGACAATGGATGCATCAACTATTTTTCTTATTGTGTTTTTAATACTTACCTTCCTTTGGGCAAAGAAACAAAATAAACTTAATAAGACTGCAACCACTACGTTAGTTGAAGGTGTTAAATATCAAGAAAGTACAGAAATAGCTTCGAAGGATAAAGTAAGGAAAAATGGTGATGAAAAGGGTGAAGCTGATGAGGAAGAAGATGAAGAAGATAAAGAAGAAGCTAAATTACAAGAACAATTACATAAACCTGTCGTTCAAGTGAAAAGAAAAGTCACTATTGATATGATCGAAATTGTACAAACTTTGGCTCCTACTCTTGAAGTAGCACAAATTGAATATTCTTTAAATAAGACAGGATCCATTGAAACCACTGTAGACGATTTCTTAAATGGTAAAGATTTCCCATTCCCACCAACCAAAGAGCAACAACAGGAAGATGAACCAGAACCAGAACCAGAAACAAAGAACAAACCAGTAACCCCAGCAGAGGAACAGCAATCAACTGAAGAGGCTGGATCTAACGAATAAATGTATATTTATATATATATATATATAGATACGTGTATTTACCTCTAATATATGCAGAGTATAAATAAATTATAATTGTATTTATACTGGAATAAATGTGTATATGTGTATGTATATGTGTCTACGGGAGATCTTCTTCAATTGGATCAGAATGCAATGTTACTGATATCTTTTGTCTTTTCACGGGACTGTCATCTGGTGTTGAGAACAAAGGTAATGTTGATTGTATAGCGGGTTTTGTAGTTTCTGTCACCCTGCATGGGTTCGTATCATTGCTAGTAGTGGTAGTAGTAGTAGATGTGTTGGTATTCACTGGTTTAACTTTCCTTTTCACAGGGAGAATATTAATAATATCCTTCTTTTCAGATTTAACTGGTTTATCAGATTTATCTTCAACTTTTATCTTTTGATGTATAGATGGTGATGGTGATAATTTATTTATTTCCTCCTCAGATAATTCTGGACCAAATAATGAAGGGTCTATGGAAATATATGAACAAAATCCATCTGTGGAGGAAATCATTAAGAATTTCCCATCTGGTGACCATGCTAAATCAGTTAATGGGGTATAATGTAAATTACCAATTATTCCAATAGGTTCAATATTTGTTGTTTCATATATGAGGATTTCATTTGATGTAGCAATGGCAAATATTAACTTATACGGTAATGATACCATTCCATTTGATGTGGTATTAGATATTTGATAAAAAATTGGATTGAATGATATGATTAATGCAGGTTTCTTTAAATTTGAAATCCTTATTATGGGTTTATTATAACCATCAATTAACGTTGATCTACCATATATGTAAACACAATTTGTCCCATCTGGTGAGTTTACAGAATTTGTTGGGGTGGAAGTGGTGGGTTTGGTTAACCCTGTGGGGCACACAATTAAATTCCCACATGGTGATATTGTCAATCTTCTGAAAAATGATGGTAGTGTTTCATTGTGGTACATATAAGATCTTTCAAATTTCAATATTTTGGTTTGTAATTTTAAATCGATCAACCCACCTGTTTCTTCATGAAAGATTAATTTATAAATATTAATTGATCTATCAGTGGATTGAGAAAGGATATATTTATTTAATGGATCCCATGTCACCCCTTGAACATAATGATTATGTTCCTTTAATGATATGATGCATTTGGGTTCATTCTCTTCCTCCTGCTTACCGCCACTATTTATTTGAAATATCCTAATAAAGTTATCCATACAACCACATAAGATATATTGGTCACAGGGGGACCAAGTCAAATCATAAATTTCTGATGCATGAGAATGGAATCTTAATCGTTTCCAAACATACCAGGATTCATCATTACTATTATTATTTCCATTTTCTGCATCAGTATCAAATCCAAACAAAGTTGATGGTATATCGCTGGTGGTGGTGGTGGTGGTTGGTTGGCCCTTTATATTTCTCTTCCAAAGTAAGATTTGTCCATCATCTCCTGCAGAGGCCAAGATATCACCCTTGGAATTGAATCTGACTACATTAATGGCTTGTTCGTGTTGTTGTAAGGAGGTCAAGAAATCTATGGTATCGATCTTCAAACACGAGTCATTAGTGGTGCTCTTCACGGTGTTCAGATTCCATATTCTAATCTTATTATCACCACCTGCGGTGAACAACTTAGGTAAATTGGGATCATATTGCGATTTTGGTGGGAAAGTGAGACTGTACACTGGTTGCGATTCATGCCAGTATATTTGTAAATTAGCAGCCTCCATTGCTACTTGGTGTTGTTGTTGTTGTTGTTGTTCTGCGTGCCTCTTTTGGGACCTTTCCAACTGATCGATGGGCCGTTTGTAGATAATAATTTACGCGTTCCTCTGCCTTTTTCATTTTACGCGTCGCTCTTCCCCAGAAAACTGCTGCCCAAACCCTAACCGTTTCCCACCGGCTGCTGCCCCACATTAGGGTTACCCTCTGCCAGGAAGAAAACACCACCGGGGAATTATATTTTTTATATATATAGCCCACTTATTATGGATTCCCACGTTTCAAAAGTGAAGATTCACCAGTGGTGTGTACACATTGGTTCCTGTTCTGACAAGGAAGCCAGGTCGTCAGGTGACGGCCTAGGAAATAATAATAATAATAACACATACTAGCACACATGTCAAATTCCCAGCAGATTCAGAAAATCTTCATATCTGTTGGAGCCGTAGTTGTGCTGATAGCAAGAAGTGAAATTTTACTTACTTCCTGGGCTGGGTCTTTTTGTTTTGTTTTACAATTTTCCCCTTAGCAGTTCTCTTATCCACCTTTGTCTCTCTGGTGGATACAGGGCGGGGGGCTCGCCTGGACATATCTCTCTTAATAGTATCTTGTTTACACTGCATAACCGCAGTATCTTATATATTAATTCCTTCTTGATAGTGGATTATTATTATTCTTAAATTCCCCATGGTGTTACCCGCACGGAGAATGAAATATTAAAAAAAAATTGCTTTATATTTTTTTGTTCGAGATGAGAAAAGGTTTTTTAGATACAAGGAAGATCAAATTATATGCATAGTCAAAATATCCCATTCCTACTACCCACAGTCCCCTCCAACCCTCCCGAGCACAGTATAATGACCGATATTCTGAATGGGAAGGTTACTTTCACTGATATTCATAATTTTTTACAAAATTATATCTCTATAAGTGAAGACAACAACAACAATAATAATAATGAAAAATTATTGTATCAAGATACATTAAATCAAATCTCCACCTATTTAAACAAGAAAAGAGATTCCATTTGTAACCTATCAAATTGGAATTCATATACTGAAAAGAATAATGATATTAAATATAAGCCCACTATTCAAATTGACAATGAAACTTTCCATGTCTCAACGGAATCTCAACATAATTTAGCATTGAAATGGTCAAATGAATTGAAATTAAATTATAACTATTTAATAAGACCATTAGCTTTGGGGACATCAACTTTACAAGCTGTATTGAATGAAAGAATCGCTTTAATTGATATTATTGCCCTTCTTATGGATCATCCGGATTTAAATTCAGAATGGAATGAAAAATTGTTTATGGACCCAGAAATGAGATTAAATTTAATAAATAATTTAATTAATTCAATGGAAACCTGTATGGAAAACTTCCAAAATTTAAATGCAGAATCAACTTCTCAGTCACTTACATCCATCCATACCAAAAATTTAAATGATTTAATTTATTTATCTAAATGTCTTAAACTGTTGTCAATTTTAATATTAAATTATAATAAATGGTTAGATTTCAACACAATCATAAATTGGTTTCAACGAGTCAACGCATTCTCGGAATTTTATCGCTGTGATTTAATCCTATCATTACCTCAAGTTCCCTTCTCGGTTGTATCACAATTAATGTCTCTAACTAATATCAACAGTTTATTATTTTTAGGCTTTGATAGTACAATACATTCATTTAATATCAATGATTCAAAATTTTTCCATGATCCAAATAATTTTATTCAAGTACAAAATATTATTGATTCACAGTTATCTTCAAATGGTATCATCTCATATGCTTGGTCATGTATCTTATTCTATAAATCAGTTCTATTAGAATCATTAGATGATTCAAATACAACCAATACCAATGAACTTTCCTTCCTAGCAATATATGAGAAAGAATTTCCAAATGTAACTTTAGATAAGATGTCCACTCTTTTCGCACAGAGAGCTGAAAGTTTAAATGTATTTCAACAAATAACAGATATTACCTTTTCTTTAAGATCAGATTTAATGTACCCAGTTATTATGACCTCATTTATCTCTTTCTTACTAAATTTTATCCCCCTAACCATGGAAACTACAAAGATGATTCATTCAGTATTAAAGGAAACACCTTCACAATTTGTCGAAGAATTCTTATCATCAGATGTCTTCACTAATAAATTTGCCATCTTAAGAGCTAAGTTACCACTTGTGGAAGAAGCATTATTACCATTTATTAATTTATGTTCCACTTTAACCGAATTTGCCAATTTTGAATTAAAAACTCTATCTACATATGCAACAAGGACAAGATTAAATGATACAGATTATGATTTATTAGATGAAAATAATGTAGCATACCTTGCTGATTCTTCTTCTTCGTCTTCTTCTCCTTCAGGGGATAATCTTCAACTCATGACAAGCCCGTCCCTAAATCTAAATGATTCATTATTATCTAATGGGTCAGATTTAATTATTACTAAGAGAGAAACTTTTGTTCAACCGCCTTTTGAATTAGATAATAATGTTATGATGTCAATACCAAAGAACACTCGAGGTCAAATGTTACAAGTAGTTGCTTCATCTACTGCTGTGACTACTACTGCTGTGACTACTACTACTACTAATGATAATAGTGCCTTAACCCATAATGATAATTCTAGTGTCAATACTAACAATACCCCTAACATCGAGAATGGATCCAATCTAGTGATCTTTGCGATGCAATATAATGGGTGGTCGCTAATTGGCCGTATTTTACAGAATATTGCTACTTTATATTTCAATAGCAGCGACAATTTGGATCATATTACAAAGGGATTAATGCTAGCTATCATTAATTTAACTTCCACTATCGTGGATGCTAATAACATAGACTACGATCGTAGTCAGCAAATAATAACTGCAATGTCTAGTCAAGTTGATGCCGATAATAAAGATGTCATATCTATCATTTTCAAGATTTATGAAATTGCCCTGAATAAGAGAGACTACCAAGTGTTAATAGCTTGTTCAAATTTCACCAATTTATTAGTACCGTATTATCCTGATTTGGTTTGGTCCTATTTGGTTCGTTCCACTTTATTAGAGAAATATGGTAAGACTGGGTTAATAAGTACTATCTTGGGTACCATCGAATTACCTGATGGTAAATACAATTTCACAATAAATTTAACCATATTAATTAACTTATTAATAGAGGATATATTCAATAGCAATAGTAAAACTTCAACAAGGACAAAGAAGGATTTAATTCAAAAGTTCACTATTCATTTCATTCATGTCTTCGAGAACTGTCAATTTTGGGATTTTAATAACCTTAACGATAAATTTAAATTATGCTTAAATTTAACCCAATTTTTCTCTACAGTGTTATATAATGTCTATGGTATTTGCCCAGAACGTGCACCAAAGGGTAAAGTTACTAATGTCCTTTCTGATGCTAGTGAATCTATAGTGGCATTCTTCCTTGAGAACCAAAGCACTGACTCATATACTACCAAATCACTATTGGCGATATTGACTTCTTATACCGAACAGGAATATTCTGCATATGGTAACAACACTTTTGAACAAGAATATGATGAGCTGGTCGCATCAGCTTTTAAATTGACTAATCTATTTATTTCAATCAGGGACCTCTTAAAATTACAACCAAGCATTCTTGAACAAAATATCTTTGTTAAGGCCCCTACTTTCGTTAAGTTGTACATCAATAATTCATCCTTAAAGAAGCCTATTATCGACTTATTTATTCGTCTAGTTAGTATATCATGGAATGATCAGTACCCATTTTTATTATCCTATCTTGGTGAGGACGTTGCTACGGAATTCCTACATGCAATCTATAAGGATTTGCAATCACAAATGAACGATTTTAAATTGTTAAGGGACATATACATCTTTATCGGATCTTTACTGCAAAGTAAACAAGATGGGTTGGCAGTCTTGTTCCTGACAGGTAGTGTTGTATCTGGGTCTCAGGATGACAAATCAGAAAAAAAGACAACCACGAGGAAAACTGATAGTAATTCAGAAGTATCTATCATTACTATATTGAAACAAAATGTTTTTTCCATCAACAAATATCCAGAATATGTTTCCTGTACATTATTAGATTGCATTTCATTTGCATTCAATTCATGGTTACATTCTAAGAGCTTAAAAGACGATACGAAGTTTATGGAGACACTGCTAAACAAATTCAAGAGTTTCAAACCACAACATCTTCTTGATATACCACCGCAAGATGTGGCTGTCGCCATTCAACAATACAGATCAATTTCAAGTATTATTGAAATTTTTGCGTTGTACCTTTACGTTTGTCCTAAAAAATCTTCAAATGTGTATAAATTACTAGATGATAAGGATCTGTATGAAAAGATTAAACCATTTTTCTACTCATCTACAAAGGATCAAGAAATTCAAGAAACATTAATTAACAAGTTCAACGAAACATATCCAGATTATCCCTTAAACTCATTCAGACTGACTCAACTATCTACCAGCAACAATAAATTCCAGTATGGTATCTTTAATATTGAATTGATGAACCAAATATTCAAAAATGATCCTCAATGGATTGGGTCTGATGAACAGTCAGGATTACTCCACTATGTTCAAGATATCGCATCACGTATAGAGTATAACCACTATAAGATTGCGGCCGCTAAATCGTGGGGTGCATTGATCACATCATTTATTAAGGTAAGTGGTGCACCCATCGTAGGATTTATTGACATAGTGATCCACTTCCTAGAAATTAATGCCCAGGCTGAAACTGGGGATAGCTCTTTCTCTCAATTATATCAAGAAAGAATTCAACTAATCTTTTTCATCTTATATTCTTTTGAAAAATCAGGGAATCCCGTATCCGAGGAAAAGTTATTAAGAATCATTAGCTTGTTGCTTACGACGTTCAAGTCAGAAGAAATCAATTACTTCCATAATGTCGCGAATTCAACAAGAAAGAATGGGTACAGAGCCATCATGCGTTGTGTGTTAATTGTTTTGAATTTGGTCCAAGATCCAGCGAAATTTATAGAAATAGCCTCTGACCAACTATTGGAATTTTTCGAATTAGCATTTTCTAAGGGTTTGTATATCATTTTCCACAAGATATTATCTGATATATCAAATTCTCTAACGACTCATAAGGAGTTAATGCTACTTATGATAGACGAAAAGATCCAAGATATCTCGTTGATATTGTCATTATTCTCTAAACTTAAATCATTTAATCCTTCAGATCATTTTAATAACATGTTAACTTCCTCATTATATGAAACTGGAACCATAAAAGTTATCTTAAACCTGTATTCAAATGCTCACTTATTGAAATCTACTACTGAACCGCTATTAGGCAATTTAGCGTTAAATATTGTTTTGGAATTATGTACAATTCCATCGATTGCTGATGGATTTATACGAAATGGCCTATATGTTGTCTTATTGGAAAGTTCCTTGTCGATAGTTATCCGTGATGGTGGAATAAGACCTGAGCATGATCCAAGACTACATAACATCTGGAGTAATGGATTACTTTCGATAGCATTACTGCTATTTAGTACGTTCGGGAAAAAAGTATTACCAGAAACATGTACCTTTTTGGCCTACTTTAAAAAACAAATTTTAGGCTCTGTATCCAATTGGACTGACAGTAAACTCGTAATTTCTACAGCATTAATCAGAGAAACGTCACAACTTATTATGCTTCAAAAAATGTTACAGACCTTAAATTATCACGCTTACTTGAAAGAAAATGGGAGACAATATATGAAAGATAAATACGAACCCTTAGGCCTAATAGGTGGGCTAGACGAAGATTATGAAAGATCAGATTTATATGATGCTCTAGGAAATCTACTTACTCATCCAAAATATCTGAATTCAAGAATAGTAGCTGTTACGGTTGAAGAAAAGGAACTGCTAGACAATGAATTACTAAGAGGCAAACTAGTAAACCAGATAAATAGTGATATCAAGGAATTGCAACAGTCATTAATGACTGAGTTTTGAGACTCTAGTATCGAACGTATATACGTACACATCAATATGTAAAACAATTATATACTTAATCGCATAACCATTAATTAAGAACGTGTTTTTATGTTTTGTCATGCTACATATTTGAGGAAGCATATCTTTGATCATAGAAGCGTCTTCAAACCAGTTACATATAATATCTTATAGTTGTGAATTCTTATATCTGTGCTGGTTTCTTCACCTCGTTTAACTTAAGCTTTAGATATTTTTAAAATTAGGAAATTTCAGCTCATGTGCAATTTGGCCTGAAGTAATTGCAGTATTATTGAGGGTATGGGCAATGATCCAAGGACAACTTTAAATTGCTTAGTATAATACTTTCTAAGTGGATAGAATAAAGTTTCAATACTTCACAAAAGGTCAACTTACTATTTTAAACCCAATTTAAACAATACTAAACAAAGTTGTATCCGCCAAACTTACAATATATCCATATAATGATATGACTAAAACAAACAGGATTTTATATGGATTAAGCCTATTTTTGATATATATTACTGCGAGTCAAGGGATTCTCGGGTTATTGAAAACTATATTTGTATTAGGCTTTGCTTACTTCTGGTTTAGAGTTATATTTATTACTCTTCCGATTAGAGAATCTCATTTACCTAAGTTATTGAAAAGAAGAAGACAATCTAACCAGAAAATACCGCATACAGATCCTATAGATGTTATATTTTATAAATACCCAGAAATTTCAAATGAATTAAAGGATATTGTAGGCATGATCATTAATGACTTTGTTATATCATGGTTTGAAAGAATTGATAATAATCCAGACTCACAATTCCCTAAAGAATTAAATGATACATTATTAAGCGCTATTAACAACGTTTCTTCCAAATTAAATAACTGCGATATGGTTGATTTAATTTTAGCTAAGCTAGTTCCCTTAACCACTTTGCATTTCAGCGCCTTTACAAAAGCAAAACGGAATGTTATCGAGTCACTTTTGGATAAACAATGTCCTAAACCGCATATTTCCGAATCAAGGTTGATTGCTGAATATGATAAGTTAAATAAGCTTCATCCCGCAATCGCTAATGATCCAGATCACATAGAAAAAGGAATTGAAACACACCTAAGAAAAATTGTTATTCGGTTACTTCCCCATCTTGTCTCTCCTGAAGAGCTTCAGTCTCCATTTGTCTCAATCTTGCTCAGAGAGATACTTACTACTAATATATTGAGTCCTCTAGTGATAAAATATAGTGAGCCGGACAATTGGAATTTAGTCTTTATTGCTCTATCGAGGAAAGTACTAAAAGAGAGAAATCAAATTCACAAAGTACGCAGAATATTATTGAAAGAGATACAAGAGCCTCAACATATTAATGACTACAACGATGTATCTAATATTAAAAATTGTTCTATAAATAGTGATTTGAAAAGTACTGCTACCAATAAAGAGTTCGAAAAATATTTGAGACAGCTCAATTTATTAAATTCTTATAGTGACATTAGAAGTACAAAATTTGCATTGACAATTCAATTGCTACAGTTAAATAACAGATACCCTTCTGTGGGGGTGGAAAAGAAAATTAAAACACCCAAAGAAGATATTACCTTACGGAAAAGACTAGTAATATCCCTTAATATGCTAGATACTAAATTAAAGTATCTCGAACCTAAACTAAAGGTTTCTCCCCACGAAGAATTTGACAAGATAATTGTGGAAGAATTGGAAGAGTTTGTTTTCTCCTTGAAATTGAATATATCCTTTTTCCACGATCCGTTATGTGTCTCTTTCTTTCGAAGATTCTTGACCATGAATAACTTTCCTGATGCCCTAGTATATCTTGATTTTTGGTTATCAGTGGACTCGTTCAAAAATCCCCTGGAAGATATGGGTTCGCAAGAGATCCTGGTTCAGTTCTCATCTACCGAATTATCTTATTTATTAAAAATCAAAGAGCAGTTCTTATCTAGCAAGAATTTGGAGTATATGAACTGTTTGGACGAGGGTCTAGTCAAAAATATTGATTTATTTATTGATAACCAAAAGCTTAATATTCCCCAAGCATTTTCTTTGGCAAGGAAGAGTATTTTCCTGTTACAAAATCAGGCTCAAGAGATACTTTCTAACAAATACTTCCCCTTATTCAAAAAATCCAATATCATATTTAAAATGATAACTGCTCCAGAATTTACGTCGACACAAGTTTATGCAGACTACTTCTCGTCAAAAGAAAATTCCTTATTGAAGATGAACCCAATTGAGGATGAGAGACAAAGAAATATCAGTACTGTTATGATGTTCGCTAATCCAGATATAAATGAAGCTTTACAAGAGATTGTAAACGGCGGCAGTGACTTTGATATAAGGAATGCCGATATTCAAGCACCTGAAGAACAAACGAGCAATAATAAGTCGATATCCACTACAGACTCCTTATTTTCGGATTTACCCTCTGTACATTCTCCAATACAGACATCCCCATCGTTAGATGAAAGTAATGTGCATGAAAATGTTCTTACTGATGCTGGAGTTGCTCAACCGGTGACCAATTCTACCGATTCTTTTGCCTCTAACTATATCAGTGATACAATGAATGACAATCGTTACGATTTTGCTGCATTAAAGAGAGAAATGAAACAACTCAGGGTGAATATTGAACAAATTAGTAAAGAATTAGACCTTTTGAATCATCTTATATTAAAAGCTGATCTTATGGATAGTAGACAACAGTTAAAGTTACTAAAAAAATCTCAGAGATCCCTGACTCGGGATCTTCAAAAGAAAGAGCTGTTGTGGCAACAATTGACCATTCAAGAAAATGCAAATAGTTTATTTAATAACACTCGTCTCCGTATCGAATTTTATTATGCAAACTCTCAAATCAGTAGTATGCATGAGGTAATTTTTTACATTATCTCTGTTGACCATGTTTATAAGCAACAAGCCACATCATGGGAAATTCCAAGACGGTATAGTGAATTTTATGATTTAAATAAATATTTGAAAAAGAGATATCCAACAATTCTATCGTCTAGTTCTATAAGGAAAGTGTTTCCACCAAAAGTAAACACTTCATGGAAATCACACTCAAAATTAAGTGAACTCTATGAACAAAGACAGAAGAGATTTGAATTATATTTGAACAACTTGTTGGAACATTCTGAGATATGTCAGGATGATGTCTTTCGTAGATTCTTAACAGATGCTGTCAAGTTTCAAATTCATATATCTCAACATAACATTAGTATCCCTGGGGGCATAAACAATACAAGTTTGGGTAATCATCTATCGGTAGAAAGGACAATGTCTCATTCCGGATATAGTTCTCTATCAGAAACATCATCCCAAATAAGTAGCGGTAGTGGTGATAACGCAGGTGATGACATGTCGCTGATTAAATCATTTGACCTGACTAGAACACCAGATAGGCATGGTAATTTCCATAGGAATAAATTTGATAAGACGGGCTCTTCTCCTAGCGCATCTTTCTTGAAGCCTATATGTGATTTGTTTATAACTTTATTCTCCTTGAACAAATCCAATTCTTTATGGTTGAAAGGAGGCGCCATAATATTAGTGTTACAACAGTTGTTTGGTGGAACCATAGAGAAGTATATTAAAGACAGTATCGTGAGAATGCAGTCTCCAGAAAATGTGCATGATTACTTATTGAGATTTAAATCGTTAATGTGGGGTGAAGATGGATTCTTCGAAAGAAGAAGAAAAAAGAAGGAGCTTGCAGGAAGAACAGCCGCAGAAAAGAAGAAGACAAGAAAGGATTCAAGAGTGTTATTGATGATGTTGTTTGTGGAAATATGTGGTAAAGTTGTTGGTCGCAAACGTTCCCAAGATGCAGGATCGAAAATACATGAGTTAGTTCAAATTCGTAATCTGAATGCATCGTTTTTACTAGAATTTGTTGATTTGGTTTTTGATGACGTATTCTTCCAAGAAAAAAGCCCCAATGCATGCATCTAGATGAAGTAGTAAAGGAGAATGATTCAAAATAATATTTCGGAATAGCTATATAACTTATGACCATAAATATATTTTACGTATTAATGATAAATGAATTTGATCTTGAACAGCTAAAAAAAGGAAGAAAAAGAACCAATACAATTAATTCTCTTTCGTACTCCACATATATAGTTGGAAACCACCGTTTAGGGCCAATTAACTTATTCAAACTTGCTTTCACATTTTATGTCACCTTGGTTAAAACATACAAACCTTCATTATGGTGGAAATTGAATTAAAAAAAAAAATTTAAGAAAACAGTTTTAAACTGAGAGTTGATGATATTGTTGACAAGTTAAAAGGAATATAAAAGAGTGAACAAACATCCATTGACCAAACTAAGATGCCCAAATTAGAAGAAATTGAAGATTATGAGGATATTGATAATCTAGAAATGGACATTGCTGAGTTCGATCCAAGTCTTAGAACTCCAATTGCTCCTAAAATAACGCCAACGGTGGTAAGAAGTCAAGATAAAGAAGAGGCAGAAATGGCTAAAAGATTTCAGGAACAATTAAGACAAAGACAAGGTAATAATAGCAAAGATGATGAACAAGTCAGTTTTATCAATCCTGTCACTGGGAAAATTGAAGAATCCACTTCTATTTCAAAGGAAGATTTACAACATGTTAAAAAATTTCAATTGATTTATCCATGTTATTTTGATAAGAATAGATCGCATAAAGAAGGTAGAAGAGTACCTCTTGAGTTAGCTGTGGAGAATCCTTTAGCTAAAACGATATCAGATGCAGTTCGTAACCTTGGTTTAGTGTCTATCTTTGAAAGTGATAAGACACATCCACAAGATTTTGGTAACCCTGGTAGAGTCCGTGTATTCTTAAAGGAAGATGGTAAAGTTCTACCGAATGCAATGGGTGTAACACTTTATAGCAAAGGTGGGAAGAGAGAATTATTTAAAGATGTGGCTAAATATTTACAACAGCATCCAACAACTTTTGCATCATTAAGAGAAATTCCATATGGACCAGATTATGATGATATTGAAATTAAAAAGATTCCTAAAGTGAAAGGTTTCAAGATGAATGATATTGTTCCATTACATAGTCCATTATTAATGGGTCATCCTGCTACCAAATCTTTGTATGATATGCCACCACCACAACCTATCCAATCTAATGCAGAGAAACCAATGAAGATGCCAAAGAACAAGTATAAAGTTATTAGAAGGTGAGGTGATGTAATTAGATGAATAGGAATATATGTAATTATGTAGTAATGGCAAATAATCATTATGCGTTAACAAAAACAGAGAGGTAGTAATATGTGCAAAGACACTAAAATCTTATTGATACTTATAAAGTTCCCATTATATGAATAAGCAAGATAGCGAACATTACTAAAAAGAAAGTATAGATATTGAAGTGTTGAAGATATATTTTATTTATTTATCATAAGAATACAATGTTCCATATGGAACAGGGTTTAATAGAAAGGAACATATAGTAAGAAAAAAAACGGTTAAAGATTGGATCTTTGTCTATATTTGGGATACAACAATAACCATTTAGTATGTGGATGTAAGTTATTATTCGTCAGGTAACATCATTCTTTTTTATATATAAATATGTCACTGTTTTTTTTTTTTTCTTAAGCACCATAAACTTGAAGATATTCTTGGATCTTATTCTTTTCTTCAGAACCCATTCTTCCTTCCAAATAACTAATCACATGGGATAAAGACACAATGTTTAACACTGGGATATTATATCTTTTACTCACGGCAGCAGTGGCACTTAAACGATCTTTATCTTCAAGATCAACCACTTCTTGTCTATCTAGTGCAATAATGGTACCTACAACTTCACCTTTCTCCTTCTTAATGATTTCAAAGGCCTCATTAATGGCAGTACCTGCAGTCATAACATCGTCAATGATCAAGATTCTCTTATTTTCTAAAGAGGCCCCCACGATATTACCACCTTCACCATGATCTTTAGCCTCCTTTCTATTGAAAGCATATTGAATATTTTGGAATTTAGAACCACCAATTTCAGATAATTTAACACAAACAATGGATGCTAATGGAATACCTTTATAAGCAGGACCAAAAATGACATCAAATTTTAAATCTGATTGAATAATGGCAATTGCATATGCGGTAGCCAAATTCGATAATAATTTACCAGTATTGAATAATCCAAGATTGAAAAAATATGGAGATTTCCTACCTGATTTTAATGTAAATTCACCAAATCTTAAAGCTTGACATTCAATGGCTAATTCTAAGAAATTCTTTTGATAATCTTCGAGTATGACTGGCATGATTAATTTGTTTTATATGTATTTTTTTTCTTGATTTGAAATGTAGGTAAGGCTCTTGTAATGCAGCTTTGTCAGAGAATATAATGAGAAAGGAGGGTCTTCAGTAGAAAGCGTAGTTGAATTTATGGGAATTATTTTACTGTGTTTTAGTATCACCTTGGTAACGGATATTTACGTTGTTTCTGAAATAAATTACAAATCAGATGTTTACAATTGGAAGGGGGAGAGAGAAGCCTAGAAGGAGCTAAAAACCAGAAGGAAAAAGAAAGGAAAAAATGATAATAATAATAATAATAATAATAATAATAACGTATTGCCAAACTTAAGATCGCAATATGAACAAAAAAGAAAATTAACACAACTCAAAACAAAACAAAATAAAACGAATCAAACCAAATGAAAAATCGAGAATTTGAAGGACGACTGGCCAACGTAATAACCAATATATTTGATTTCTCCTTGAATCCAGTATTGCTCTATTTTCTTAATTTATTCAATTCAATCTAATTCTTTTTTTTTTTTCAATTTCTGTCGTCGCCGAAAAAATTTTCAGAAAAAAAAACTCTCGAGAAAAATTTTGTCCCGAAGAGGAAATCTAAAATGGAAAAGAAAACAAAATAAAATAAACGGAAATTGGCGAGTGCCACAAAATACTGGCAATTTTTGAATTAATTAGAATTTTTATTCCCCTTTGCAGTAAATAAACTCTCTAGTATTCTGTCACACTGGAATGTGCTTGTTTTTGGGTATTTGACTTTTACTGTTTCCATTTGTTTATTAGTAGTTCAGTAAAAATCGTCAAAGAAAATATAACTTCTAAAAAATAGGGTAAGTGAAATTGACACTAGAAGAGTTATATCTATTATATATATATATGAATGTATGTCTTTCTGTATGGTACACAAAGTATTTCTCTTGAGTCTCTTAATATGCTTTTCAGTTTTTAATGGCTTAGAATGCAACGGGTATCCATAGATCACTTGCCAATGTAATATGCAATCTAGTTTATAAATCTTGGTTCTTGGCTACAAATTCCTTGATTGTCTCATAAACAGATTCGATTTCTTTGCCTAACATTAAAACAATTAGCCCATCACTACTAATTTCATATTTGATATGTCCTTCATTAGGTATACAAATTTCTTCATCAAATTTATCAAACCATTTATTCAAAATATCTAATTCATCAATACCAAACGGTAAAGTTAATTCATCAATATATTCATGACTTGTCTTCACCTCTTTTTTACCTTCTGTATTTGTATCCTTGGAATCAAAAACTGTTTGATCTTCTAATTCTTCTTCTAGAAGTATGAGCATACGATAATTTCCTTCTGCACTAGCCATTCTTGCTTTTGTGTTGTTGTTTTTTCTTTTTATTTACTTGCCCTTCCACTATGCCTTTGGGTTATTCTTTGTTCTTACTCCCAGGATAACTAAGACCCGACACCAACACTTTAGATCTATATGCCCTACAAACCTCTTTCATAGTAATTATTGCGATGAGTATAGAAAAACCTTTCATTCTTTTTTTTTTTACTAAAATTTTTCAGAATACGGCTTTATGCTTTTAGGGCCGGAAACCAGCATATTCCGAACAAAACCCGGCAATCCTACACTTATCCATACTATTCGTTATCAACTCTACCATTACATTTCTCTAACTTCGAAGAATTAGGATGGATATATTAAATTAAAATGCAGTTATAGATTGAATCAACCAAAAAAGATTGGTTAGTAAAATCGATAGTATATAAATAAAGGAAAAGAATAAAATAAAATATAATAAAATAATGTCCGGAAATAAGATATACACAAAAGATAGTTTCGTCATGTGATATCTGGGATAAGTATTGTTTCATTAGATTCATTATGCTCTGTAGTATACGTGCCGCCATAAGTTGAGTTTTCATCAATAGTAGTCATCATTCCTTGATTGTTCATAACATTACCGTTATTACTTATGCTATTGTTCTTGTTGGTGCCGTCCATTACTGTTCCATCTAGCTGTGCAGTCCCCAAGTTGTTCACATTAGCCTGCTCCATGTACAATGTATGATTCACCAAATTCAAATAAGCATACATGAAATTACTTAATAATACCTGTTGTCTCAGTTCTCTCTTTGGATCACTTAATTTCAGATGACTCAATCTATAAATAGCCCTTTCTACATTAATCCCTAGACGATGGTCAAACATGATCACTGTAGAAACCGTTAACATAGGTAAGGGAAACCCAAATGCACTATCAGTGAATTGAATCGGAGCATTCGGCCTTTCTGGTTTCTTAACATCTGCAAATGTAAGTTTACGTGGAGGTAACACTTCGATGGTGGTATTAGCTGATGCATCGACAAATGAGTCTTCTTCCTCGTCTTGAGAAATATCGGGTGTGAACGAAGCCACATTATTATCTTGTAAATGCAATTCAATATTACTTAATTCTTGAGATTCATCTCCCTCTAATTCATGAACAGTCTCCACTACTTCATTAGTTTCAGATTGTACAGAAATGGAACGTTCATAACCATTAGCTTTTTTAGAACTTGTAACAC